>JBBPBR010001926.1:731560-769283 GCA_037974775.1 Cicer pinnatifidum | reverse complement strand
CCCTAATTGGACAAGAATAAGCCTAGGGAGGACGAATATGACCTAAATGTTAATCCAATGACACAACTCAACTTATTGGATGCACAAGATTGGTTAAGAACCCTAATTGGACAAGAATAAGCCTAGGGAGGACGAAAATGACCTAAATATTAATTCAATGACAGAAACAAAGTTATTGGATGCACAACATTGGTTAAAAACCCTAATTGGACTAGAATAAGCTTAGGGAGGAGGAAAATGGCCTAATTGATCATCCAATGACACAAACACACCTATTGGATGCACAAGATTGGTTAAAAACCCTAATTGGACAAGAATATGCCTAGGGAGGACGAAAATGACCTAAATGTTAATCCAATGTCACAAATGAGCTTATTGGATGTACAAGATTGGTTAAAAACCCTAATTGGACAAGAATAAGCCTATGGAGGACGAATATGACCTAAATGTTAATCCAATGACACAACTCAACTTATTGGATGCACAAGATTGGTTAAAAACCATAATTGGACAAGAATAAGCCTACGGAGGACGAGAATGACCTAAATGTTAATCCAATGACACAACTCAACTTATTGGATGCACAAGATTGGTTAAAAACCCTAATTGGACAAGAATAAGCCTAGGGAGGACGAAAATGATCTATTTGATCATCCAATGACACAAACACACCTATTGGAAGCACAAGATTGGTTAAAAACCCTAATTGGACAAGAATATGCCTAGGGAGGACGAAAATGACTTAAATGTTAATCCAATGACACAAATAAACTTATTGGATGCACAAGATTGGTTAAAAACCCTAATTGGACAAGAATAAGCCTAGGGAGGACGAAAATGACCTAATTGATCATCCAATGACACAAACACACCTACTGGATGCACAAGATTGGTTAAAAACCCTAATTGGACAAGAATATGCCTAGGGAGGACGAAAATGACCTAAATGTTAATCCAATGACACAAACAAACTTATTGGATGCACAAGATTGGTTAAAAACCCTAATTGGACAAGAATAAGCATAGGGAGGACGAAAATGACCTAATTGATCATCCAATGACACAAACACACCTATTGGATGCACAAGATTGGTTTAAAACCCTAATTGGACAAGAATAAGCCTAGGGAGGACGAAAATGACCTAATTGATCATCCAATGACACAAACACACCTACTGGATGCACAAGATTGGTTAAAAACCCTAATTGGACAAGAATATGCCTAGGGAGGACGAAAATGACCTAAATGTTAATTCAATGACACAAACGAACTTATTGGATGCACAACATTGGTTAAAAACCCTAATTGGACAAGAATAAGCCTAGGGAGGACGAAAATTACCTAATTGATCATCCAATGACACAAACGCACCTATTGGATGCACAAGATTGGTTAAAAACCCTAATTGGACAAGAATAAGCCTAGGGAGGACGAAAATGACCTAATTGATCATCCAATGACACAAACACACCTATTGGATGGACAAGATTGGTTAAAAACACTAATTGGACAAGAATAAGATTAGGGAGGACGAAAATGACCTAATTGATCATGCAATGACACAAACACACCTATTGGATGCACAAGATTGGTTAAAAACCCTAATTGGACAAGAATAAGCCTAGGGTGGACGAAAATGACCTAATTGATCATCCAATGAAACAAACACACCTATTGGATGCACAAGATTGGTTAAAAACCCTAATTGGACAAGAATAAGCCTAGGGAGGACGAAAATGACCTAATTGATCATCCAATGACACAAACACAACTATTGGATGCACAAGATTGGTTAAAAACCCTAATTGGACAAGCATATGCCTAGGGAGGACGAAAATGACCTAAATGTTAATCCAATGACACAACTCAACTTATTGGATGCACAAGATTGGTTAAAAACCCTAATTGGACAAGAATAAGCCTAGGGAGGACGAAAATGACCTAATTGATCATCCAATGACACAAACACACCTATTGGATGCACAAGATTGGTTAAAAACCCTAATTGGATAAGAATAAGCCTAGGGAGGATGAAAATGACCTAAATGTTAATCCAATGACACAACTCAACTTATTGGATGCACAACATTGGTTAAAAATCCTAATTGGACAAGAATAAGCCTATGGAGGACGAAAATGACCTAATTGATCATCCAATGACACAAATGAACGTATTGGATGCGTAAGATTGGTTAAAAACCCTAATTGCACAAGAATAAGCCTAGGGAGGACGAAAATGACCTAAATGTTAATCCAATGACACAACTCAACTTATTGGATGCACAAGATTGGTTAAAAACCCTAATTGGACAAGAATAAGCCTAGGGAGGACGAAAATGACCTAATTGATCATCCAATGACACAAACACACCTATTGGAAGCACAAGATTGGTTAAAAACCCTAATTGGACAAGAATATGCCTAGGGAAGACAAAAATGACCTAAATGTTAATCCAATGACACAAATGAACTTATTGGATGCACAAGATTGGTTAAAAACCCTAATTGGACAAGAATAAGCCTAGGGAGGACGAAAATGACCTAATTGATCATCCAATGACACAAACACACCTATTGGATGCACAAGATTGATTAAAAACCCTAATTGGACAAGAATAAGCCTAAGGAGGACGAAAATGACCTAATTGATAATCCAATGACACAAACACACCTATTGGATGCACAAGTTTGGTTAAAAACCCTAGTTGGACAAGAATATGCCTAGGGAGAACGAAAATGACCTAAATTGAACATCCAATGCCACAAACACACCTATTGGATGCAGAAGATTGGTTAAAAACCCTAATTGGACAAGAATATGCCTAGGGAGAACGAAAATGACCTAAATGTTAATCCAATGACACAAATGAACTTATTGGATGCACAAGATTGGTTAAAAACCCTAATTGGACAAGAATAAGCCTAGGGAGGACGAAAATGACCTAATTGATCATCCAATGACACAAACACACCTATTGGATGCACAAGATTGATTAAAAACCCTAATTGGACAAGAATAAGCCTAAGGAGGACGAAAATGACCTAATTGATAATCCAATGACACAAACACACCTATTGGATGCACAAGTTTGGTTAAAAACCCTAGTTGGACAAGAATATGCCTAGGGACGACGAAAATGACCTAATTGATCATCCAATGACACAAACACACCTATTGGATGCACAAGATTGGTTAAAAACCCTAATTGGACAAGAATATGCCTAGGGAGAACGAAAATGACCTAAATGTTAATCCAATGACACAAATGAACTTATTGGATGCACAAGATTGGTTAAAAACCCTAATTGGACAAGAATAAGCCTAGGGAGGACGAAAATGACCTAAATGCTAATCCAATGACACAACTCAACTTATTGGATGCACAAGATTGGTTAAAAACCCTAATTGGTCAAGAATAAGCCTAGGGAGGACGAAAATGACCTAAATGCTAATCCAATGACACAACTCAACTTATTGGATGCACAAGATTGGTTAAAAACCCTAATTGGTCAAGAATAAGCCTAGGGAGGACGAAAATGACCAAATTGATCATCCATTGCCACAAACACACTTATTGGATGCACAAGATTGGTTAAAAACCCTAATTGGACAAGAATATGCCTAGGGAGGACGAAAATGACCTAATTGATCATCCAATGACACAAACACACCTATTGGATGCACAAGATTGGTTAAAAACCCTAATTGGACAAGAATACGCGTAGGGAGAACGAAAATGACCTAAATGTTAATCCAATGACACAACTCAACTTATTGGATGCACAAGATTGGTTAAAAACCCTAATTGGACAAGAATAAGCCTAGGGAGGACGAAAATGACCTAATTGATCATCCAATGACACAAACACACCTATTGGATGCACAAGATTGGTTGAAAACCCAAGTTGGACAAGAATATGCCTAGGGAGGACGAAAATGACCTAATTGATCATCCAATGACACAAATGAACTTATTGGATGCACAAGATTGGTTAAAAACCCTAATTTGACAAGAATAAGCCTAGGGAGGACGAAAATGACCTAATTGATCATCCAATGACAGAAACACACCTATTGGATGCACAAGATTGGTTAAAAACCCTAATTGGACAAGAATAAGCCTAGGGAGAACGAAAATGACCTAAATGTTAATCCAATGACACAACTCAACTTATTGGATGCACAAGATTGGTTAAAAACCCTAATTGGACAAGAATAAGCCTAGGGAGGACGAAAATGACCTAATTGATCATCCAATGACATAAACACACCTATAGGATGCACAAGATTGGTTAAAAACCCTAATTGGACAAGAATAAGCCTAGGGAGGACGAAAATGACCTAATTGATCATCCAATGACACAAACACACCTATTGGATGCACAAGATTGGTTAAAAACCCTAATTGGACAAGAATAAGCCTAGGGAGGACGAAAATGACCTAAATATTAATTCAATGACACAAACAAAGTTATTGAATGCACAAGATTCGTTAAAAACCCTAATTGGACAAGAATAAGCCTAGGGAGGACGAAAATGACCTAATTGATCATCCAATGACACAAACACACCTATTGGAAGCACAAGATTGGTTAAAAACCCTAATTGGACAAGAATATGCCTAGGGAGGACGAAAATGACCTAAATATTAATTCAATGACACAAACAAAGTTATTGGATGCACAAGATTGGTTAAAAACCCTAATTGGACAAGAATAAGCCTAGGGAGGACGAAAATGACCTAATTGATCATCCAATGACACAAACACATCTATTGGATGCACAAGATTGGTTAAAAACCCTAATTGGACAAGAATATGCCTAGGGAGGACGAAAATGACCTTAATGTTAGTCCAATGACACAAATGAACTTATTGGATGCACAAGATTGCTTAAAAACCCTAATTGGACAAGAATAACCCTATGGAGGACGAAAATGACCTAAATGTTAATCCAATGACACAACTCAACTTATTGGATGCACAAGATTGGTTAAAAACCCTAATTGGACAAGAATAAGCCTAGGGAGGACGAAAATGACCTAATTGATCATCCAATGACACAAACACACCTATTGGATGCACAAGATTGGTTAAAAACCCTAATTGGACAAGAATATGCCTAGGGAGGACGAAAATGACCTAAATTTTAATTCAAGGACACAAACAAAGTTATTGGATGCACAAGATTGGTTAAAAATCCTAATTGGACAAGAATACGCCTAGGGAGGACGAAAATGACCTAAATGTTAATCCAATGACACAACTCAACTTATTGGATGCACAAGATTGGTTAAAAACCCTAATTGGACAAGAATAAGCCTAGGGAGGACGAAAATGACCTAATTGATCATCCAATGACACAAACACACCTATTGGATGCACAACATTGGTTAAAGACCCTAATTAGACAAGAATAAGCCTAGGGAGGACGAAAATGACCTAATTGATCATCCAATGACACAAACACACCTATTGGATGCACAAGATTGGTTAAAAACCCTAATTGGACAAGAATATGCCTAGGGAGGACGAAAATGGCCTAAATGTTAATCCAATGACACAACTCAACTTATTGGATGCACAAGATTGGTTAAAAACCCTAATTGGACAAGAATAAGCCTAGGGAGGACGAAAATAACCTAATTGATCATCCAATGACACAAACACACCTATTGGATGCACAAGATTGGTTAAAAACCCTAATTGGACAAGAATATGCCTATAGAGGATGAAAATGACCTAAATGTTAATCCAATGACACAACTCAACTTATTGGATGCACAAGATTGGTTAAAAACCCTAATTGGACAAGAATAAGCCTAGGGAGGACGAAAATAACCTAATTGATCATCCAATGACACAAACACACCTATTGGATGCACAAGATTGGTTAAAAACCCTAATTGAACAAGAATATGCCTAGGGAGGACGAAAATGACCTAGATGTTAATCCAATGACACAAATGAACTTATTGGATGCACAAGATTGGTTAAAAATCCTAATTGGACAAGAATAAGCCTAGGGAGGACGAAAATGACCTAAATGCTAATCCAATGACACAACTCAACTTATTGGATGCACAAGATTGGTTAAAAACCCTAATTGGACAAGAATATGCCTAGGGAGGACAAAATGACCTAAATGTTAATCCAATGACACAACTCAACTTATTGGATGCACAAGATTGGTTAAAAACCCTAATTGGACAAGAATAAGCCTAGGGAGGACGAAAATAACCTAATTGATCATCCAATGACACAAACACACCTATTGGATGCACAAGATTGGTTAAAAACCCTAATTGGACAAGAAAATTCCTAGGGAGGACAAAAATGACCTAAATGTTAATCAGATGACACAAATGAAGTTATTCGATGCACAAGATTGGCTAAAAACCCTAATTGGACAAGAATAAGCCTAGGGAGGACGAAAATGACCTAAATGCTAATCCAATGACACAACTCAACTTATTGGATGCACAAGATTGGTTAAAAACCCTAATTGGGCAAGAATAAGCCTAGGGAGGACGAAAATGACCTAATTGATCATCCAATGACACAAACAGACCTATTGGATGCACAAGATTGGTTAAAAACCCTAATTGGACAAGAATAAGCCTAGGGAGGACGAAAATGACCTAATTGATCATCCATGACACAAATGAACTTATTGGATGCACAAGATTAGTTAAAAACCCTAATTGGACAAGAATAAGCCTAGGGAGGACAAAAATAACCTAATTGATCATCCAACTACACAAACACACCTATTGGATGCACAAGATTGGTCTAAAACTCTAATTGGACAAGAATATGCCTAGGGAGGACGAAAATGACCTAAATGTTAATCCAATGACACAAATGAACTTATTGGATGCACAAGATTGGTTAAAAACCCTAATTGGACAAGAATAAGCCTAGGGAGGACGAAAATGACCTAAATGTCAATCCAATCACATAACTCAACTTATTGGATGCACAAGATTGGTTAAAAACCCTAATTGGGCAAGAATAAGCCTAGGGAGGACAAAAATGACCTAATTGAGCATACAATGACACAAACACACCTATTGGATGCACAAGATTGGTTAAAAACCCTAATTGGACAAGAATAAGCCTAGGGAGGACGAAAATGACCTAAATGTTAATCCAATGACACAACTCAACTTATTGGATGCACAAGATTGGTTAAAAACCCTAATTGGACAAGAATAAGCCTAGGGAGGACGAAAATGACCTAATTGATCATCCAATGACACAAACACACCTATTAGATGCACAAGATTGGTTAAAAACCCTAATTGGACAAGAATATGCCTAGGGAGAACGAAAATGACCGAATTGATCATCCAATGACACAAACACACCTATTGGATGCACAAGATTGGTTAAAAACCCTAATTGGACAAGAATATGTCTAGGGAGGACGAAAATGACCTAATTGATCATCCGATGACACAAACACACCTATTGGATGCACAAGATTGGTAAAAAAACCCTAATTGGACAAGAATATGCCTAGGGAGGACGAAAATGACCTAATTGATCATCCAATGAAACAAACACACCTATTGGATGCACAAGATTGGTTAAAAACCCTAATTGGACAAGAATAAGCCTAGGGAGGACGAAAATGACCTAATTGATCATCCAATGACACAAACACACCTATTAGATGCACAAGATTGGTTAAAAACCCTAATTGGACAAGAATATGCCTACGGAGGACGAAAATGACCTAAATGTTAATCCAATGACACAAATGAACTTATTGGATTCACAAGAATGGTTAAAAACCCTAATTGGACAAGAATAAGTCTAGGGAGGACGAAAATGACCTAAATGTTAATCCAATGACACAACTCAACTTATTGGATGCACAAGATTGGTTAAAAACCCTAATTGGACAAGAATAAGCCTAGGGAGGACGAAAATGACCTAATTGATCATCCAATGACACAAACACACCAATTGGATGCACAAGATTGGTTAAAAACCCTAATTGGACAAGAATAAGCCAAGGGATGACGAAAATGACCTAAATGTTAATCCAATGACACAACTCAACTTATTGGATGCACAAGATTGGTTAAAAACCCTAATTGGACAAGAATAAGCCTAGGGAGGAAGAAAATGACCTAATTGATCATCCAATGACACAAACACACCTATTGGATGCACAAGATTGGTTAAAAACCTTAATTGGACAAGAATAAGCCTAGGGAGGACGAAAATGACCTAAATGTTAATCCAATGACACAACTCAACTTATTGGATGCACAAGATTGGTTAAAAACCCTAATTGGACAAGAATAAGCCTAGGGAGGACGAAAATGACCTAATTGATCATCCAATGACACAAACACACCAATTGGATGCACAAGATTCGTTAAAAACCATAATTGGACAAGAATATGCCTAGGGAAGACGAAAATGACCTAATTGATCATCAAATGACTCAAACACACCTATTGGATGCACAAGATTGGTTAAAAACCCTAATTGGACAAGAATATGTCTAGGAAGGACGAAAATGACCTAAATGTTAATCCAATGACACAACTCAACTTATTGGATGCACAAGATTGGTTAAAAACCCTAATTGGACAAGAATATGCCTAGGGAGGACGAAAATGACCTAATTGATCATCCAATGACACAAATGAACTTAATGGATGCACAAGATTAGTTAAAAACCCTAATTGGACAAGAATAAGCCTAGGGAGGACGAAAATGACCTAAATGTTAATCCAATGACACAACTCAACTTATTGGATGCACAAGATTGGTTAAAAACCCTAATTGGACAAGAATAAGCCTAGGGAGGACGAAAATGACCTAATTGATCATCCAATGACACAAACACACCAATTGGATGCACAAGATTGGTTAAAAACCCTAATTGGACAAGAATATGCCTAGGGAGGACCAAAATGACCTAAATATTAATTCAATGACACAAACAAACTTATCGGATGCACTAGTTTGGTTAAAAACCCTAATCTGACAAGAATAAGCCTAGGGAGGACGAAAATGACCTAATTGATGATCCAATGACACAAACACACCTATTGGATGCACAAGATTGGTTAAAAACCCTAATTGGACAAGAATAAGCATAGGGAGGACGAAAATGACCTAATTGATCATCCAATGACACAAACACACCTATTGGATGCACAAGATTGGTTAAAAACCCTAATTGGACATGAATATGCCTAGGGAGGACGAAAATGACCTAAATGTTAATCCAATGACACAACTCAACTTATTGGATGCACAAGATTGGTTAAAAACCCTAATTGGACAAGAATAAGCCTAGGGAGGACGAAAATGACCTAATTGATCATCCAATGACACAAACACACCTATTGGATGCACAAGATTGGTTAAAAACCCTAATTGGACAAGAATAAGCCTAAGGAGGACGAAAATGACCTAAATGTTAATCCAATGACACAACTCAACTTATTGGATGCACAAGATTGGTTAAAAACCCTAATTGGACAAGAATAAGCCTGGGGAGGACGAAAATAACCTAATTGATCATCCAATGACACAAACACACCTATTGGAAGCACAAGATTGGTTAAAAACCCTAATTGGACAAGAATATACCTAGGGAGGACAAAAATGACCTAAATGTTAATCCAATGACACAAATGAGCTTATTGGATGCACAAGATTGGTTAAAAACCCTAATTGGACAAGAATAAGCCTCGGGAGGACGAATATGACCTAAATGTTAATCCAATGACACAACTCAACTTATTGGATGCACTAGATTGGTTAAAACCCCTTATTGGACAAGAATATGCCTAGAGAGGACGAAAATGACCTAAATATTAATTCAATGACACAAACAAACTTATTGGATGCACAAGATTGGTTAAAAACCCTAATTGGACAAGAATAAGCCTAGGGAGGACGAAAATGACCTAATCGATCATCCAATGAGACAAGCACACCTATTGGATGCACAAGATTGGTTAAAAACCCTAATTGGACAAGAATATGCCTAGGGAGGACGAAAGTGACCTAATTGATCATCCAATGACACAAACACACCTATTGGATGCACAAGATTGGTTAAAACCCCTTATTGGACAAGAATATGCCTAGGGAGGACGAAAATGACCTAAATATTAATTCAATGACACAAACAAACTTATTGGATGCACAAGATTGGTTAAAAACCCTAATTGGACAAGAATAAGCCTAGGGAGGACGAAAATGACCTAATTGATCATCGAATGACACAAACACACCTACTGGATGCACAAAATTGGTTAAAAACCCTAATTGGACAAGAATATGCCTAGGAAGGACAAAAATGACCTAAATGTTAATTCAATGACAAAACCGAACTTATTGGATGCACAACATTGGTTAAAAACCCTAATTGGACAAGGATAAGCCTAGGGAGGACGAAAATAACCTAATTGATCATCCAATGACACAAACACACCTATTGGAAGCACAAGATTGGTTAAAAACCCTAATTGGACAAGAATATGCCTAGGGAGGACGAAAATGACCTAAATGTTAATCCAATGACACAAATGAACTTATTGGATGCACAAGATTGGTTAAAAACCCTAATTGGACAAGAATAAGCCTAGGGAGGACGAAAATGACCTAATTGATCATCGAATGACACAAACACACCTACTGGATGCACAAAATTGGTTAAAAACCCTAATTGGACAAGAATATGCCTAGGAAGGACAAAAATGACCTAAATGTTAATTCAATGACAAAAACGAACTTATTGGATGCACAACATTGGTTAAAAACCCTAATTGGACAAGGATAAGCCTAGGGAGGACGAAAATGACCTAATTGATCATCCAATGACACAAACACACCTATTGGAAGCACAAGATTGGTTAAAAACCCTAATTGGACAAGAATATGCCTAGGGAGGACGAAAATGACCTAAATATTAATTCAATGACACAAACAAACCTATTGGATGCACAATGACACAAATGAACTTATTGGATGCACAAGATTGGTTAAAAACCCTAATTGATCATCCAATGACACAAACACACCTATTGGATGCACAAGATTGGTTAAAAACCCTAATTGGACAAGAATAAGCCTAGGGAGGATGAAAATGACCTAATTGATCATCCAATGACACAAACACACCTATTGGATGCACAAGATTGGTTAAAAACCCTAATTGGACAAGAATATGCCTAGGGAGGACGAAAATGACCTAATTGATCATCCAATGATACAGACACACCTATTGGATGCACACGATTGGTTAAAAACCCTAATTGGACAAGAATATGCCTAGGGAGGACGAAAATGAACTAAATATTAATTCAATGAAACAAACAAACTTATTGGATGCAAAAGATTGGTTAAAAACCCTAATTGGACAAGAATAAGCCTAGGGAGGACGAAAATGACCTAATTGATCATCCAATGACACAAACACACCTATTGGATGCACAAGATTGGTTAAAAACCCTAATTGGACAAGAATATGCCTAGGGAGGACGAAAATGACCTAAATATTAATTCAATGACATAAACAAACTTATTGGATGAACAAAATTGGTCAAAAACCCTAATTGGACAAGAATATGCCTAGGGAGGACGAAAATGACCTAATTGATCATCCAATGACACAAACACACATATTGGATGCACAAGATTGGTTAAAAACCCTAATTGGACAAGAATATGCCTAGGGAGGACGAAAATGACCTAAATATTAATTCAATGACATAAACAAACTTATTGGATGCACAAGATTGGTTAAAAACCCTAATTGGTCAAGAATAAGTCTAGGGAGGACGAAAATGACCTAATTGATCATCCAATGACACACACACACCTATTGGATGCACAAGATTGGTCAAAAACCTAATTGGACAAGAATAAGCCTAGGGAGGACGAAAATGACCTAATTGATCATCCAATGACACAAACACACCTATTGGATGCACAAGATTGGTTAAAAACCCTAATTGGACAAGAATAAGCCTAGGGAGGACGAAAATGACCTAAATGTTAATCCAATGACACAACTCAACTTATTGGATGCACAAGATTGGTTAAAAACCCTAATTGGACAAGAATAAGCCTAGGGAGGACGAAAATAACCTAATTGATCATCCAATGACACAAACACACCTATTGGATGCACAAGAAAGATTAAAAACCCTAATTGGACAAGAATATGCCTAGGGAGGACGAAAATGACCTAAATGTTAATCCAATGACACAAATGAACTTATGGGATGCACAAGATTGGTTAAAAATCCTAATTGGACAAGAATAAGCCTAGGGAGGACGAAAATGACCTAAATGCAAATCCAATGACACAACTCAACTTATTGGATGCACAAGATTGGTTAAAAACCCTAATTGGACAAGAATAAGCCTAGGGAGGACGAAAATGACCTAATTGATCATCCAATGACACAAACACACCTATTGGATGCACAAGATTGGTTAAAAACCCTAATTGGACAAGAATAAGCCTAGGGAGGACGAAAAAGACCTAAATGATAATCCAATGACACAACTCAACTTATTGGATGCACAAGATTGGTTAAAAACCCTAATTGGACAAGAATAAGCCTAGGGAGGACGAAAATGACCTAATTGATCATCCAATGACACAAACACACCTATTGGATGCACAAGATTGGTTAAAAACCCTAATTGGACAAGAATTTGCCTAGGGAGGACGAAAATGACCTAATTGGTCATCCAATGACACAAACACACCTATTGGATGCACAAGATTGGTTAAAAACCCTAATTGGACAAGAATAAGCCTAGGGAGGACGAAAATGACCTAATTGATCATCCAATGACACAAACACACCTATTGGATGCACAAGATTGGTTAAAAACCCTAATTGGACAAGAATATGCCTAGGGAGGACGAAAATGACCTAAATGTTAATCCAATGACACAACTCAACCTATTGGATGCACAAGATTGGTTAAAAACCCTAATTGGACAAGAATAAGCCTAGGGAGGACGATAAATGACCTAATTGATCATCCAATGACACAAACACACCTATTGGATGCACAAGATTGGTTAAAAACCCTAATTGGACAAGAATAAGCCTAGGGAGGACGAAAATGACCTAATTGATCATCCAATGACACAAACACACCTATTGGATGCACAAGATTGGTTAAAAACCCTAATTGGACAAGAATAAGCCTAGGGAGGACGAATATGACCTTAATGTTAATCCAATAACACAAATGAACTTATTGGATGCACAAGATTGGTTAAAAACCCTAATTGGACAAGAATAAGCCTAGGGAGAACGAAAATGACCTAAATGTTAATCCAATGACACAACTCAACTTATTGGATGCACAAGATTGGTTAAAAACCTTAATTGGACAAGAATAAGCCTAGGGAGGACGAAAATGACCAAATTGATCATCCAATGACACAAACACACCTATTGGATGCACAAGATTGGTTAAAAACCCTAATTGGACAAGAATATGCCTAGGGAGGACGAAAATGACCTAATTGATCATCCAAAGACACAAACACACCTATTGGATGCATAAGATTGGTTAAAAACCCAAATTGGACAAGAATATGCCTAGGGAGGACGAAAATGACCTAATTGATCATCCAATGACACAACACACCTATTGGATGCACAAGATTGGTTAAAAACCCTAATTGGATAAGAATATGCATAGGGAGGACGAAAATAACCTAATTGATCATCCAATGACACAAACACACCTATTGGATGCACAAGATTGGTTAAAAACCCTAATTGGACAGGAATATGCCTAGGGAGGAAGAAAATGACCTAAATATTAATTTATTGACACAAACAAACTTATCGGATGCACAAGATTGGTTAAAAACCCTAATTGGACAAGAATAAGCCTAGGGAGGACGAAAATGACCTAATTGATCATCCAATGACACAAACACACCTATTGGATGCACAAGATTGGTTAAAAACCCTAATTGGACAAGAATAAGCCTAGGGAGGACGAAAATGACCTAAATGTTAATCCAATGACACAACTCAACTTATTGGATGCACAAGATTGGTTAAAAACCCTAATTGGGCAAGAATAAGCCTGGGGAGGACGAAAATGACCTTAATATTAATTCAATGACACAAACAAAGTTATTGGATGCACAAGATTGGTTAAAAACCCTAATTAGACAAGAATAAGCCTAGGGAGGACGAAAATGACCTAATTTATCATCCAATGACACAAACACACCTATTGGATGCACAAGATTGGTTAAAAACCCTAATTGGACAAGAATATGCCTAGGGAGGACGAAAATGACCTTAATATTAATTCAATGACACAAACAAAGTTATTGGATGCACAAGATTGGTTAAAAACCCTAATTGGACAAGAATAAGCCTAGGGAGGACGTAAATGACTTAATTGATCATCCAATCACACAAACACACCTATTGGATGCACAAGATTGGTTAAAAACCCTAATTGGACAAGAATATGCCTATGGAGGACGAAAATGACCTAATTGTTCATCCAACGACACAAACACACCTATTGGATGCACAAGATCGGTTAAAAACCCTAATTGGACAAGAATAAGCCTAGGGAGGACGAAAATGACCTAATTGATCATCCAATGACACAAACACACCTATTGGATGCACAAGATTGGTTAAAAACCCTAATTGGACAAGAATATGCCTAGGGAGGACGAAAATGACCTAAATGTTAATCCAATGACACAAATGAACTTATTGGAAGCACAAGATTGGTTAAAAACCCTTATTGGACAAGAATAAGCCTAGGGAGGACGAAAATAACCTAAATGTTAATCCAATGACACAACTCAACTTATTGGATGCACAAGATTGGTTAAAAACCCTAATTGGACAAGAATAAGCCTAGGGAGGACGAAAATGACCTAATTGATCATCCAATGACACAAACACACCTATTGGATGCACAAGATTGGTTAAAAACCCTAATTGCACAAGAATATGCCTAGGGAGGACGAAAGTGACCTAATTTATCATCCAATGACACAAATGAACTTATTGGATGCACAAGATAGGTTAAAAACCCTAATTGGACAAGAATAAGCCTAGGGAGGACGAAAATAACCTAATCGATCAACCAATGACACAAACACACCTGTTGGATGCACAAGATTGGTTAAACACGCTAATTGCACAAGAATATGCCTACGGAGGACGAAAGTGACCTAATTTATCATCCAATGACACAAATGAACTTATTGGATGCACAAGATTAGTTAAAAACCCTAATTGGACAAGAATAAGCCTAGGGAGGATGAAAATGACCTAATTGATCAACCAATGACACAAACACACCTATTGGATGCACAAGATTGGTTAAAAACCCTAATTGGACAAGAATAAGCCTAGGGAGGACGAAAATGACCTAAATGTTAATCCAATGACACAACTCAACTTGTTGGATGCACAAGATTGGTTAAAAACCCTAATTGGACAAGAATAAGCCTAGGGAGGACGAAGATGACCTAAATGTTAATCCAATGACACAACTCAACTTATTGGATGCACAAGATTGGTTAAAAACCCTAATTCGACAAGAATAAGCCTAGGGAGGACGAAAATGACCTAATTGATCATCCAATGACACAAACACACCTATTGGATGCACAAGATTGGTTAAAAACCCTAATTGGACAAGAATATGCCTAGGGAGGACGAAAGTGACCTAATTGATCATCCAATGACACAAACACACCTATTGGATGCACAAGATTGGTTAAAACCCCTAATTGGACAAGAATATGCCTAGAGAGGACGAAAATGACCTAAATATTAATTCAATGACACAAACAAACTTATTGGATGCACAAGATTGGTTAAAAACCCTAATTGGACAAGAATATGCCTAGGAAGGACGAAAATGACCTAAATGTTAATCCAATGACACAACTCAACTTGTTGGATGCACAAGATTGGTTAAAAACCCTAATTGGACAAGAATAAGCCTAGGGAGGACGAAAATGACCTAAATGTTAATCCAATGACACAACTCAACTTATTGGATGCACAAGATTGGTTAAAAACCCTAATTGGACAAGAATAAGCCTAGGGAGGACGAAAATGACCTAATTGATCATCCAATGACACAAACACACATATTGGAAGCACAAGATTGGTTAAAAACCCTAATTGGACAAGAATATGCCTAGGGAGGACGAAAATGACCTAAATGTTAATCCAATGACACAAATGAGCTTACTGGATGCACAAGATTGGTTAAAAACCCTAATTGGACAAGAATAAGCCTAGGGAGGACGAATATGACCTAATTGATCATCCAATGACACAAACAAACCTATTGGATGCACAAGATTGGTTAAAAACCCTAATTGGACAAGAATAAGCCTAGGGAGGACGAAAATGACCTAAATGTTAATCCAATGACACCACTCAACTTGTTGGATGCACAAGATTGGTTAAAAACCCTAATTGGACAAGAATAAGCCTAGGGAGGACGAAAATAACCTAAATGTTAATCCAATGACACAACTCAACTTATTGGATGCACAAGATTGGTTAAAAACCCTAATTGGACAAGAATAAGCCTAGGGAGGACGAAAATGACCTAATTGATCATCCAATGACACAAACACACCTATTGGATGCACAAGATTGGTTAAAAACCCTAATTGGACAAGAATATGCCTAAGGAGGACAAAAATGACCTAATTCATCATCCAATGACACAAACACACCTATTGGATGCACAAGATTGGTTAAAAACCCTAATTGGACAAGAATATGCCTAGGGAGGACGAAAATGATCTAAATATTAATTCAATGACACAAACAAAATTATTGGATGCACAAGATTGGTTAAAAACCCTAATTGGACATTAATAAGCCTAGGGAGGACGAAAATGACCTAATTGATCATCCAATGACAAAAACACACCTATTGGAAGCACAATATTGGTTAAAAACCCTAATTGGACAAGAATAAGCCTAGGGAGGACGAAAATGACCTAATTGATCATCCAATGACACAAACACACCTATTGGATGCACAAGATTGGTTAAAAACCCTAATTGGACAAGAATATGCCTTGGGAGGACGAAAATGACCTAATTGATCATCCAATGACACAAACACACCTATTGGATGCACAAGATTTGTTAAAAATCCTAATTGGACAAGAATGTGCCTAGGGAGGACGAAAATGACCTAATTGATCATCCAATGACACAAACACACCTATTGGATGCACAAGATCGGTTAAAAACCCTAATTGGACAAGAATAAGCCTAAGGGGGACGAAAATGACCTAATTGATCATCCAATGACACAAACACACCTATTGGATGCACAAGATTGGTTAAAAACCATAATTGGACAAGAATATGCCTAGGGATGACGAAAATGACCTAATTGATCATCCAGTGACACAAATGAACTTATTGGATGCACAAGATTAGTTAAAAACCCTAATTGGACAAGAATAAGCCTTGGGAGGACGAAAATAACCAAATTGATCATCCAATGACACAAACACACCTATTAGATGCATAAAGATTGGTTAAAAACCCTAATTGGACTAGAATATGCCTAGGGAGGACGAAAATGACCTAAATGTTAATCCAATGACACAAATGAACTTATTGGATGCACAAGATTGGTTAAAAACCCTAATTGGACAAGAATAAGCCTAGGGGGGACGAAAATGACCTAAATGTTAATCCAATGACACAACTCAACTTATTGGATGCACAAGATTGGTTAAAAACCCTAATTGGACAAGACTAAGCCTATGGAGGACGAAAATGACCTAATTGATCATCCAATGACACAAACACACCTATTGGATGCACAAGATTGGTTAAAAACCCTAATTGGACAAGAATAAGCCTATGGAGGACGAAAATGACCTAATTGATCATCCAATGACACAAACACACCTATTGGATGCACAATATTGGTGAAAAACCCTAAATGGACAAGAATAAGTCTAGGGAGGACGAAAATGACCTAATTGATCATCCATTGCATCAAACACACCTATTGGATGCACATGATTGGTTAAAAACCCTAATTGGACAAGAATATGGCTAGGGAGGACGAAAACGACCTAATTGGTCATCCAATGACACAAACACACCTATTGGATGCACAAGATTGGTTAAAAACCCTAATTGGACAAGAATAAGCCTAGGGAGGACGAAAATAACCTAATTGATCATCCAATGACACAAACACACCTATTGGATGCACAAGATTGGTTAAAAACCCTAATTGGACAAGAATATGCCTAGGGAGGACGAAAATGACCTAAATGTTAATCCAATGACACAAATGAACTTATTGGATGCACAAGATTGGTTAAAAACCCTAATTGGACAAGAATATGCCTAGGGAGGACGAACATGACCTAATTGATCATCCAGTGACACAAATGAACTTATTGGATGCACAAGATTAGTTAAAAACCCTAATTGGACAAGAATAAGCCTAGGGAGGACGAAAATAACCTAATTGATCATCCAATGACACAAACACACCTATTGGATGCACAAGATTGGTTAAAAACCCTAATTGGACAAGAATAAGCCTAGGGAGGACGAAAATGACCTAATAGATCATCCATTGTCAGAAACACACCTATTGGATGCACAAGATTAGTTAAAAACCCTAATTGGACAAGAATATGCCTAGGGAGGACGAAAATGACCTAATTTGTCATCCAATGACACAAACACACCTATTGGATGCACAAGATTGGTTAAAAACTCTAATTGGACAAGAATAAGCATAGGGAGGACGAAAATAACCTAATTGATCATCCAATCACACAAACACACCTATTGGATGCACAAGATTGGTTAAAAACCCTAATTGGACAAGAATATGCCTAGGGAGGACGAAAATGACCTAAATGTTAATCCAATGACACAAATGAACTTATTGGATGCACAAGATTGGTTAAAAACCCTAATTGGACTAGAATAAGCCTAGGGAGGACGAAAATGACTTAAATGTTAATCCAATGACACAACTCAACTTATTGGATGCACAAGTTTTGTTAAAAACCCGAATTGGACAAGAATAAGCCTATGGAGGACGAAAATGACCTAATTGATCATCCAATGACACAAACACACATATTGGATGCACAAGATTGGTTAAAAACCCTAATTGGACAAGAATAAGCCTAGGGATGACGAAAATGACCTAAATGTTAATCCAATGACACAACTCAACTTATGGGATGCACAAGATTGGTTAAAAACCCTAATTGGACAAGAATAAGCCTATGGAGGACGAAAATGACCTAATTGATCATCCAATGACACAAACACACCTATTGGATGCACAAGATTGGTTAAAAACCCTAATTGGACAAGAATAAGCCTAGGGAGGACGAAAATGACCTAAATGTTAATCCAATGACACAACTCAACTTATTGGATGCACAAGATTGGTTAAAATCCCTAATTGGACAAGAATAAGCCTGGGGAGGACGAAGATGACCTAATTGATCATCCAATGACACAAACACACCTATTGGATGCACAAGATTGGTTAAAAACCCTAATTGGACAAGAATATGCCTAGGGAGGACGAAAATGATCTAATTGGCCATCCAATGACACAAACACACCTATTGGATGCACAAGATTGGTTAAAAACCCTAATTGGACAAGAATAAGCCTAGGGAGGTCGAAAATAACCTAATTGATCATCCAATGACACAAACACACCTATTGGATGCACAAGATTGGTTAAAAACCCTAATTGGACAAGAATATGCCTAGGGAGGACGAAAATGACCTAAATATTAATTCAATGACACAAACAAACTCATTGGATGCACAAGATTGGTTAAAAACCCTAATTGGACAAGAATATGCCTAGGGAGGACGAAAATGACCTAATTGATCATCCAATGACACAAACACACCTATTGGATGCACAAGATTGGTTAAAAACCCTAATTGGACAAGAATAAGCGTACGGAGAACGAAAATGACCTAAAGGTTAATCCAATGACACAACTCAACTTATTGGATGCACAAGATTGGTTAAAAACCCTAATTGGACAAGAATAAGCCTAGGGAGGACGAAAATGACCTAATTGATCATCCAATGACACAAACACACCTATTGGATGCACAAGATTGGTTAAAAACCCTAATTGGACAAGAATAAGCATAGAAAGGACGAAAATGACCTAATTGATCATCCAATGACACAAATACACCTATTGGATGCACAAGATTGGTTAAAAACCCTAATTGGATAAGAATATGCCTAGGGAGGACGAAAATGACCTAAATATTAATTCAATGACACTAACAAAGTTATTGGATGCACAAGATTGCTTAAAAACCCTAATTGGACAAGAATAAGTCTAGGGAGGACGAAAATGACCTAATTGATCATCCAATGACACAAACACACCTATTGGATGCACAAGATTGGTTAAAAACCCTAATTGGACAAGAATAAGCCTAGGGAGGACGAAAATGACCTAATTGATCATCCAATGACACAAACACACCTATTGGATGCACAAGATTGGTTAAAAACCCTAATTGGACAAGAATTAGCCTAGGGAGGACGAAATTGACCTAATTGATCATCCAATGACACAAACACACCTATTAGATGCAAAAGATTGGTTAAAAACCCTAATTGGACAAGAATAAGCCTAGGGAGGACGAAAATGACCTAATTGATCATCCAATGACACAAACACACCTATTGGATGCACAAGATTGGTTAAAAACCCTAATTGGACAAGGATAAGCCTAGGGAGGACGTAAATGACCTAATTGATCATCCAATGACACAAACACACCTAATGGATGCACAAGATTGGTTAAAACCCTAATTGGACAAGAATATGCCTAGGGAGGACGAAAATGACCTAAATATTAATTCAATGACACAAACAAACTTATCGGATGCACAAGATTGGTTAAAAACCCTAATTGGACAAGAATAAGCCTAAGGAGGACGAAAATGACCTAATTGATCATCCAATGACACAAACACACCTATTAGATGCACAAGATTGGTTAAAACCCAAAATTGGACAAGAATAAGCCTAGGGAGGACGAAAATGACCTAATTGATCATCCAATGAAAAAAACACACCTATTGGATGCACAAGATTGGTTAAAAACCCTAATTGGACCAGAATATGCCTAGGGAGGACGAAAATGACCTAATTGGTCTTCCAATGACACAAACACACCTATTGGATTCACAAGATTGGTTAAAAACCCTAATTGGACAAGAATAAGCCTAGGGAGGACGAAAATGACCTAATTGATCATCCAATGACACAAACACACCTATTGGATGCACAAGATTGGTTAAAAACCCTAATTGGACAAGAATAAGCCTAGGGAGGACGAAAATGACCTAAATGTTAATCCAATGACACAACTCAACTTATTGGATGCCCAAGATTGGTTAAAAACCCTAATTGGACAAGAATAAGCCTATGGAGAACGAAAATGACCTAATTGATCATCCAATGACACAAACACACCTATTGGATGCACAAGATTGGTTAAAAACCCTAATTGGACAAGAATAAGCCTAGGGAGGACGAAAATGACCTAAATGTTAATCCAATGACACAACTCAACTTATTGGATGCACAAGATTGGTTAAAAACCCTAATTGGACAAGAATAAGCCTATGGAGGACGAAAATGACCTAATTGATCATCCAATGACACAAACACACCTATTGGATGCTCAAGATTGGTTAAAAACCCTAATTGGACAAGAATAAGCCTAGGGAGGACGAAAATGACCTAAATGTTAATCCAATGACACAACTCAACTTATTGGATGCACAAGATTGGTTAAAAACCCTAATTGGACAAGAATAAGCCTATGGAGGACGAAAATGACCTAATTGATCATCCAATGACACAAACACACCTATAAGATGCACAAGATTGGTTAAAAACCCAAATTGGACAAGAATAAGCCTAGGGAGGACGAAAATGACCTAAATGTTAATCCAATGACACAACTCAACTTATTGGATGCACAAGATTGGTTAAAAACCCTAATTGGACAAGAATAAGCCTAGGGAGGACGAAAATGACCTTATTGATCATCCAATGACACAAACACACCTATTGGATGCACAAGATTGGTTAAAAACCCTAATTGGACAAGAATATGCCTAGGGAGGACGAAAATAACCTAATTGATCATCCAATGACACAAACACACCTATTGGTTGCACAAGATTGGTTAAAAACCCTAATTGGACAAGAATATGCCTAGGGAGGACGAAAATGAGCTAAATGTTAATCCAATGACATAAATGAACTTATTGGATGCACAAGAATGGTTAAAAACCCTAATTGGATAAGAAAAAGCCTAGGGAGGACGAAAATGACCTAATTAATCATCCAATGACAAAAACACGCCTATTGGATGCACAAGATTGGTTAAAAACCCTAATTGGACAAGAATAAGCCTAGGGAGGACGAAAATGACCTAATTGATCATCCAATGACACAAACACACCTATTGGATGCACAAGATTGGTTAAAAACCCTAATTGGACAAGAATAAGCCTAGGGAGGACGAAAATGACCTAAATGTTAATCCAATGACACAACTCAACTTATTGGATGCACAAGATTGGTTAAAAACCCTAATTGGACAAGAATAAGCCTAGGGAGGACGAAAATGGCCTAATTGATCATCCAATGACACAAACACACCTATTGGATGCACAAGATTGGTTAAAAACCCTTGTTGGACAAGAACATGCCTAGGGAGGACGAAAATGACCTAATTGATCATCCACTGACACAAACACACCTATTGGATGCACAAGATTGGTTAAAAACCCTAATTGGACAAGAATATGCCTAGGGAGGATCAAAGTGACCTAATTGATCATCCAATGAGATAAACACACCTATTGGATGCACAAGATTGGTTAAAAACCCTAATTGGACAAGAATATGCCTAAGGAGGACGAAAATGACCTAAATGTGAATCCAATGACACAATTGAACTTATTGGATGCACAAGATTGGTTAAAAACCTAATTGGACAAGAATATGCCTAGGGAGAATGAAAATGACCTAAATGTTAATCCAATGACACAACTCAACTTATTGGATGCACAAGATTGGTTAAAAACCCTAATTGGACAAGAATAAGCCTAGGGAGGACGAAAATGACCTAATTGATCATCCAATGACACTAATGAACTTATTGGATGCACAAGATTGGTTAAAAACCCTAATTGGACAAGAATAAGCATAGGGAGGACGAAAATGACCTAATTGATCATCCAATGACACAAACACACCTATTGGATGCACAAGATTGGTTAAAAACCCTAATTGGACAAGAATAAGCCTAGGAAGGACGAAAATGACCTAATTGATCATCCAATGACACAAACACACCTATTGAATTTACAAGATTGGTTAAAAACCCTAATTGGACAAGAATATGCCTAGGGAGGACCAAAATGACCTAAATATTAATTCAATGACAGAAACAAACTTATTGGATGCACAAGAATGGTTAAAAGCCCTAATTGGACAAGAATAAGCCTATGGAGGACGAAAATGACCTAAATGTGAATCCAATGACACAAATGAACTTATTGGATGCACAAGATTGGTTAAAAACCTAATTGGACAAGAATATGCCTAGGGAGAATGAAAATGACCTAAATGTTAATCCAATGACACAACTCAACTTATTGGATGCACAAGATTGGTTAAAAACCCTAATTGAACAAGAATAAGCCTAGGGAGAACGAAAATGACCTAAATGTTAATCCAATGACACAACTCAACTTATTGGATGCACAAGATTGGTTAAAAACCCTAATTGGACAAGAATAAGCCTAGGGAGGACGAAAATGACCTAATTGATCATCCAATGACACAAACACACCTATTGGATGCACAAGATTGGTTAAAAACCCTAATTGGACAAGAATATGCCTAGGGAGGACGAAAATGACCTAAATATTAATTCAATGGCACAATCAAAGTTATTGGATGCACAAGATTGGTTAAAAATCCTAATTGGACAAGAATAAGCCTAGGGAGGACGAAAATGACCTAATTGATCATCCAATGACACAAACACACCTATTGGATGCACAAGATTGGTTAAAAACCCTTATTGGACAAGAATATGCCTAGGGAGGACGAAAATGACCTAAATGTTAATCCAATGACACAAATGAGCTTACTGGATGCACAAGATTGGTTTAAAACCCTAATTGGACAAGAATAAGCCTACGGAGGACGAATATGACCTAAATGTTAATCCAATGACACAACTCAACTTATTGGATGCACAAGATTGGTTAAAAACCCTAATTGGACAAGAATAAGCCTAGGGAGGACGAAAATAACCTAAATATTAATCCAATGACACAACTCATCTTATTAGATGCACAAGATTGGTTAAAAACCCTAATTGGACAGGAATAAGCCTGAAGGACGAAAATGACCTAATTGATCATCCAATGACACAAACACACCTATTGGAAGCACAAGATTGGTTAAAAACCCTAATTGGACAAGAATATGCCTAGGGAGGACGAAAATGACCTAAATGTTAATCCAATGACACAAATGAGCTTACTGGATGCACAAGATTGGTTAAAAACCCTAATTGGACAAGAATAAGCCTAGGGAGGACGAATATGACCTAAATGTTAATCCAATGACACAACTCAACTTATTGGATGCACAAGATTGGTTAAAAACCCTAATTGGACAAGAATAAGCATAGGGAGGACGAAAATAACCTAAATATTAATCCAATGACACAACTCATCTTATTAGATGCACAAGATTGGTTAAAAACCCTAATTGGACAAGAATAAGCCTGAAGGACGAAAATGACCTAATTGATCATCCAATGACACAAACACACCAATTGGAAGCACAAGATTGGTTAAAAACCCTAATTGGACAAGAATATGCCTAGGGCGGACGAAAATGACCTAAATGTTAATCCAATGACACAAATGAGCTTACTGGATGCACAAGATTGGTTAAAAACCCTAATTGGACAAGAATAAGCCTAGGGAGGACGAATATGACCTAATTGATCATCCAATGACACAAACACACCTATTGGATGCACAAGATTGGTTAAAAACCCTAATTGGACAAGAATAAGCCTAGGGAGGACGAAAATGACCTAAATGTTAATCCAATGACACCACTCAACTTGTTGGATGCACAAGATTGGTTAAAAACCCTAATTGGACAAGAATAAGCCTAGGGAGGACGAAAATAACCTAAATGTTAATCCAATGACACAACTCAACTTATTGGATGCACAAGATTGGTTAAAAACCCTAATTGGACAAGAATAAGCCTAGGGAGGACGAAAATGACCTAATTGATCATCCAATGACACAAACACACCTATTGGATGCACAAGATTGGTTAAAAACCCTAATTGGACAAGAATATGCCTAAGGAGGACAAAAATGACCTAATTCATCATCCAATGACACAAACACACCTATTGGATGCACAAGATTGGTTAAAAACCCTAATTGGACAAGAATATGCCTAGGGAGGACGAAAATGATCTAAATATTAATTCAATGACACAAACAAAATTATTGGATGCACAAGATTGGTTAAAAACCCTAATTGGACATTAATAAGCCTAGGGAGGACGAAAATGACCTAATTGATCATCCAATGACAAAAACACACCTATTGGAAGCACAATATTGGTTAAAAACCCTAATTGGACAAGAATAAGCCTAGGGAGGACGAAAATGACCTAATTGATCATCCAATGACACAAACACACCTATTGGATGCACAAGATTGGTTAAAAACCCTAATTGGACAAGAATAAGCTTAGGGAGGACGAATATGACCTAAATGTTAATCCAATGACACAACTCAACTTATTGGATGCACAAGATTGGTTAAAAACCCTAATTGGACAAGAATAAGCCTAGGGAGGACGAAAATGACCTAATTGATCATCCAATGACACAAACACACCTATTGGATGCACAAGATTGGTTAAAAACCCTAATTGGACAAGAATAAGCCTAGGGAGGACGAAAATGACCTAATTGATCATTCAATGACAAAAACACACCTATTGGATGCACAAGATTGGTTAAAAACCCTAATTGGATAAGAATATGGTTAGGGAGAACAAAAATGACCTAAATGTTAATCCAATGACACAACTCAACTTATTGGATGCACAAGATTGGTTAAAAACCCTAATTGGACAAGAATAAGCCTAGGGAGGACGAAAATGACCTAATTGATCATCCAATGACACAAACACACCTATTGGATGCACAAGATTGGTTAAAAACCCTAGTTGGACAAGAACATGCCTAGGGTGGACGAAAATGACCTAAATATTAATTCAATGACACAAACAAAGTTATTGGATGCACAAGATTGATTAAAAACCCTAATTCGACAAGAATAAGCCTAGGGAGGACGAAAATGACCTAATTGATCATCCAATGACACAAACACACCTATTGGAAGCACAAGATTGGTCAAAAACCCTAATTGGACAAGAATATGCCTAGGGAGGATGAAAATGACCTTAATGTTAATCCAACGACACAAATGAACTTATTGGATGCACAAGATTGATTAAAAACCCTAATTGGACAAGAATAAGCCTAGGGAGGACGAAAATGACCTAATTGATCATCCAATGACACAAACACACCTATTGGATGCACAAGATTGGTTAAAAACCCTAATTGGACAAGAATATTCCTAGGGAGGATGAAAATGACCTAAATATTAATTCAATGACACAATCAAAGTTATTGGATGAACAAGATTGGTTAAAAACCCTAATTGGACAAGAATAAGCCTAGGGAGGACGAAAATGACCTGATTGATCATCCAATGACACAAACACATCTATTGGATGCACAAGATTGGTTAAAAACCCTAATTGGACAAGAATAAGCCTAAGGAGGACGAAAATGACCTAATTGATCATCCAATGACACAAACACACCTATTGGATGCACAAGATTGGTTAAAAACCCTAATTGGACAAGAATAAGCCTAGGGAGGACGAAAATTACCTAAATGTTAATCCAATGACACAAATGAACTTATTGGATGCACAAGATTGGTTAAAAACCCTAATTGGACAAGAATAAGCCTAGGGAGGACGAAAATGACCTAAATGTTAATCCAATGACACAACTCAACTTATTGGATGCACAAGATTGGTTAAAAACCCTAATTGGACAAGAATAAGCCTAGGGAGGACGAAAATGACCTAATTGATCATCCAATGTCACAAACACACCTATTGAATGCACAAGATTGGTTAAAAACCCTAATTGGACAAGAATAAGCCTAGGGATGACGAAAATGACCTAAATGTTAATCCAATGACACAACTCAACTTATTGGATGCACAAGATTCGTTAAAAACCCTAATTGGACTAGAATATGCCTAGGGAGGACGAAAATGACCTAAATATTAATTCAATGAAACAAGCAAACTTATTGGATGCACAAGATTGGTTAAAAACTCTAATTGGACAAGAATAAGCCTAGGGAGGACGAAAATGACCTAATTGATCTTCCAATGACACAAACACACCTATTGGATGCACAAGATTGGTTAAAAACCCAAATTGGACAAGAATAAACCTAGGGAGGACGAAAATGACCTAATTGATCATCCATTGCCACAAACACAGCTATTGGATGCACAAGATTGCTTAAAAACCCTAATTGGACAAGAATAAGCCTAGGGAGGACGAAAATGACCTAATTGATCATCCAATGACACAAACACACCTATTGGATGCACAAGATTGGTTAAAAACCCTAATTGGACAAGAATAAGCCTAGGGAGGACGAAAATGAACTAAATGTTAATCCAATGACACAACTCAACTTATTGGATGCACAAGATTGGTTAAAAACCCTAATTGGACAAGAATAAGCCTAGGGAGGACGAAAATGACCTAAATGTTAATCCAATGACACAACTCAACTTATTGGATGCACAAGATTGGTTAAAAACCCTAATTGGACAAGAATAAGCCTAGGGAGGACGAAAATGACCTAATTGATCATCCAATGACACAAACACACCTATTGGATGCACAAGATTGGTTAAAAACCTTAGTTGGACAAGAATAAGCCTAGGGAGGACGAAAATGACCTAAATGTTAATTCAATGACACAACTCAACTTATTGGATGCACAAGATTGGTTAAAAACCCTAATTGGACAAGAATAAGCCTAGGGAGGACGAAAATGACCTAATTGATCATCCAATGACACAAACACACCTATTGGATGCACAAGATTGGTTAAAAACCCTAATTGGACAAGAATAAGCCTAGGGAGAACGAAAATGACCTAAATGTTAATCCAATGACACGACTCAACTTATTGGATGCACAAGATTGGTTAAAAACCCTAATTGGACAAGAATAAGCCTAGGGAGGACGAAAATGACCTAATTGATCATCCAATGACACAAACACACCTATTGGATGCACAAGATTGGTTAAAAACCCTAATTGGACATGAATATGCCTAGGGATGACGAAAATGACCTAAATATTAATTCAATGAAACAAACAAACTTATTGGATGCACAAGATTGGTTAAAAACCCTAATTGGACAAGAATAAGCCCAGGGAGGACGAAAATGACCTAAATGTTAATCCAATGAAACAACTCAACTTATTGGATGCACAAGATTGGTTAAAAACCCTAATTGGCCAAGAATAAGCTTAGGGAGGACGAAAATGACCTAATTGATCATCCAATGACACAAACACACCTATTGGATGCACAAGATTGGTTAAAAACCTTAATTGGACAAGAATATGCCTAGGGAGGACGAAAATGACATAAATATTAATTCAATGAAACAAACAAACTTATTGGATGCACAAGATTGGTTAAAAACCCTAATTGGACAAGAATAAGCCTAGGGAGGACGAAAATGACCTAATTGATCATCCAATGACACAAACACACCTATTGGATGCACAAGATTGGTTAAAAACCCTAATTGGACAAGAATATGCCTAAGGAGGACGAAAATGACCTAAATATTAATTCAATGACACAAACAAACTTATTGGATGCACAACATTGGTTAAAAACCCTAATTGGACAAGAATAAGCCTAGGGACGACGAAAATGACCTAATTGATCATCCAATGACACAAACACACCTATTGGATGCACAAGATTGGTTAAAACCCCTAATTGGACAAGAATAAGCCTAGGGAGGACGAAAATGACCTAAATATTAATTCAATGACACAAACAAACTTATTGGACGCACAAGATTGGTTAAAAACCCTAATTGGACAAGAATAAGCCTAGGGAGGAGGAAAATGACCTAATTGATCATCCAATGACACAAACACACCTACTGGATGCACAAAATTGGTTAAAAACCCTAATTGGACAAGAATAAGCCTAGGGAGGACGAAAATGACCTAATTGATCATCCAATGACACAAACACACCTATTGGATGCACAAGATTCGTTAAAAACCCTAATTGGACAAGGATATGTCTAGGGAGGACGAAAATGACCTAATTGATCATCCAATGACACAAATACACCTATTGGAAGCACAAGATTAATTAAAAACCCTAATTGGACAAGAATATGCCTAGGGAGGACGAAAATGACCTAAATGTTAATCCAATGACACAAATAAACTTATTGGATGCACAAGATTGGTTAAAAACCCTAATTGGACAAGAATAAGCCTAGGGAGGACGAAAATGACCTAATTGATCATCCAATGACACAAACACACCTATTGGATGCACAAGATTGGTTAAAAACCCTAATTGGACAAGAATATGCCTAGGGAGGACGAAAATGACCTAAATATTAATTCAATGACACAAACAAAGTTATTGGATACACAAGATTGGTTTAAAACCCTAATTGGACAAGAATAAGCCTAGGGAGGACGAAAATGACCTAATTGATCATCCAATGACACAAACACACCTATTGGATGCACAAGATTGGTTAAAAACCCTAATTGGACAAGAATAAGCCTAGGGAGGACGAAAATGACCTAATTGATCATCCAATGACACAAACACACCTATTGGATACACAAGATTGGTTAAAAACCCTAATTGGACAAGAATAAGCCAAGGGAGGACGAAAATGACCTAATTGATCATCCAATGACACAAACACACCTATTGGATGCACAAGATTGGTTAAAAACCCTAATTGGACAAGAATATGCCAAGGGAGGACGAAAATGACCTAATTGATCATCCATTGCCACAAACACACCTATTGGATGCACAAGATTGATTAAAAACCCTAATTGGACAAGAATATGCCTAGGGAGGACGAAAATGACCTAAATATTAATTCAAGGACACAAACAAAGTTATTGGATGCACAAGATTGGTTAAAAACCCTAATTGGACAAAAATAAGCCTAGGGAGGACGAAAATGACCTAAATGTTAATCCAATGACACAACTCAACTTATTGGATGCACAAGATTGGTTAAAAACCCTAATTGGACAAGAATAAGCCTAGGGAGGACGAAAATGACCTAATTGATCATCCAATGACACAAACACACCTATTGGATGCACAAGATTGGTTAAAAACCCTAATTGGACAAGAATATGCCTAGGGAGGACGAAAATGACCTAATTGATCATCCAATGACACAAACACACCTATTGGATGCACAAGATTGGTTAAAAACACTAATTGGACAAGAATAAGCCTAGGGAGGACGAAAATGACCTAATTGATCATCCAATGACACAAACACACCTATTGGATGCACAAGATTGGTTAAAAACCCTAATTGCACAAGAATATGCCTAGGGAGGACGAAAGTGACCTAATTTATCATCCAATGACACAAATGAACTTATTGGATGCACAAGATAGGTTAAAAACCCTAATTGGACAAGAATAAGCCTAGGGAGGACGAATATGACCTAATCGATCATCCAATGACACAAACACACCTATTGGATGCACAAGATTGGTTAAACACGCTAATTGCACAAGAATATGCCTAGGGAGGACGAAAGTGACCTAATTTATCATCCAATGACACAAATGAACTTATTGGATGCACAAGATTAGTTAAAAACCCTAATTGGACAAGAATAAGCCTAAGGAGGACGAAAATGACCTAATTGATCATCCAATGACACAAACACACCTATTGGATGCACAAGATTGGTTAAAAACCCTAATTGGACAAGAATAAGCCTAGGGAGGACGAAAATGACCTAAATGTTAATCCAATGACACAACTCAACTTGTTGGATGCACAAGATTGGTTAAAAACCCTAATTGGACAAGAATAAGCCTAGGGAGGACGAAAATGACCTAAATGTTAATCCAATGACACAACTCAACTTATTGGATGCACAAGATTGGTTAAAAACCCTAATTCGACAAGAATAAGCCGAGGGAGGACGAAAATGACCTAATTGATCATCCAATGACACAAACACACCTATTGGATGCACAAGATTGGTTAAAAACCCTAATTGGACAAGAATATGACTAGGGAGGACGAAAGTGACCTAATTGTTAATCCAATGACACAAATGAGCTTACTGGATGCACAAGATTGATTAAAAACCCTAATTGGACAAGAATTAGCCTAGGGAGGACGAAAATGACCTAATTGATCAACCAATGACACAAACACACCTATTGGATGCACAAGATTGGTTAAAAACCCTATTTGGACAAGAATATGCCTAGGGAGGACGAAAATGACCTAAATGTTAATTCAATGACACAAACGAACTTATTGGATGCACAACATTGGTTAAAAACCCTAATTGGACAAGAATAAGCCTAGGGAGGACGAATATGACCTAAATGTTAATCCAATGACACAACTCAACTTATTGGATGCACAAGATTGGTTAAAAACCCTAATTGGACAAGAATAAGCCTAGGGAGGACGAAAATAACCTAAATATTAATTCAATGACAGAAACAAAGTTATTAGATGCACAACATTGGTTAAAAACCCTAATTGGACAAGAATATGCCGAGAGAGGACGAAAGTGACCTAATTGATCATCCAATGACACAAACACACCTATTGGATGCACAAGATTGGTTAAAACCCCTAATTGGACAAGAATATGCCTAGGGAGGACGAAAATGACCTAAATATTAATTCAATGACACAAACAAACTTATTGGATGCACAAGATTGGTTAAAAACCCTAATTGGACAAGAATAAGCCTAGGGAGGACGAAAATGACCTAATTGATCATCCAATGACACAAACACACCTACTGGATGCAAAAAATAGGTTAAAAACCCTAATTGGACAAGAATATGCCTAGGGAGGACAAAAATGACCTAAATGTTAATTCAATGACACAAACGAACTTATTGGATGCACAACATTGGTTAAAAACCCTAATTGGACAATGATAAGCCTAGGGAGGACGAAAATGATCTATTTGATCATCCAATGACACAAACAGACATATTGGAAGCACAAGATTGGTTAAAAACCCTAATTGGACAAGAATATGCCTAGGGAGGACGAAAATGACCTAAATGTTAATCCAATGACACAAATAAACTTATTGGATGCACGAGATTAGTTAAAAACCCTAATTGGACAAGAATAAGCCTAGGGAGGACGAAAATGACCTAATTGATCATCCAATGACACAAACACACCTATTGGATGCACAAGATTGGTTAAAAACCCTAATTGGACAAGAATATGCCTAGGGAGGACGAAAATGACCTAAATATTAATTCAATGACACAAACAAAGTTATTGGATGCAAAGATTGGTTAAAAACCCTAATTGGACAAGAATAAGCCTAGGGAGGACGAAAATGACCTAATTGATCATCCAATGACACAAACACACCTATTGGATGCACAAGATTGGTTAAAAACCCTAATTGGACAAGAATAAGCCTAGGGAGGACGAAAATGACCTAATTGATCATCCAATGACACAAACACACCTATTGGATGCACAAGATTGGTTAAAAACCCTAATTGGACAAGAATATGCCTAGGGAGGACGAAAATGACCTAAATATTAATTCAATGACACAAACAAAGTTATTGGATGCACAAGATTGATTAAAAACCCTAATTTGACAAGAATAAGTGTAGGTAGGATGAAAATGACCTAATTGATCATCCAATGACACAAACACACCTATTGGATGCACAAGATTGGTTAAAAACCCTAATTGGACAAGAATAAGCCTAGGGAGGACGAAAATGACCTAATTGATCATCCAATGACACAAACACACCTATTGGATGCACAAGATTGGTTAAAAACCCTAATTGGACAAGAATATGCCAAGGGAGGACGAAAATGACCTAATTGATCATCCAATGACACAGACACACCTATTGGATGCACAAGATCGGTTAAAAACCCTAATTGGACAAGAATAAGCCTAGGGAGGATGAAAATGACCTAATTGATCATCCAATGACACAAACACACCTATTGGATGCACAAGATTGGTGAAAAACCTTAATTGGACAAGAATATGCCTAGGGAGGACGAAAATGACCTAATTGATCATCCATTGCCACAAGCACACCTATTAAATGCACAAGATTGGTTAAAAACCCTAATTGGACAAGAATAAGCCTATTGAGGACGAAAATGACCTAAATGTTAATCCAATGACACAACTCAACTTATTGGATGCACAAGATTGGTTAAAAACCCTAATTGGACAAGAATAAGCCTAGGGAGGACGAAAATGACCTAATTGATCATCCAATGACACAAACACACCTATTGGATGCACAAGATTGGTTAAAAACCCTAATTTGACAAGAATAAGCCTAGGGAGGACGAAAATGACCTAATTGGTCATCCAATGACACAAACACACCTATTGGATGCACAAGATTGGTTAAAAACCCTAATTGGACAAGAATAAGCCTACGGAGGACGAAAATGACCTAAATGTTAATCGAATGACACAACTCAACTTATTGGATGCACAAGATTGGTTAAAAACCCTAATTGGACAAGAATAAGCCTAGGGAGGACGAAAATGACCTAATTGATCATCCAATGACACAAACACACCTATTGGATGCACAAGATTGGTTAAAAACCCTAATTGGACAAGAATAAGCCTAGGGAGGACGAAAATGACCTAATTGATCATCCAATGACACAAACACACCAATTGGATGCACAAGATTGGTTAAAAACCCTAGTTGGACAAGAACATGCCTAGGGAGGACGAAAATGACCAAAATATTAATTCAATGACACAAACAAAGTTATTGGATGCACAAGATTGGTTAAAAACCCTAATTGGACAAGAATAAGCCTAGGGAGGACGAAAATGACCTAATTGATCATCCAATGACACAAACACACCTATTGGATGCACAAGATTGGTTAAAAACCCTAATTGGACAAGAATAAGCCTAGGGAGGACGAAAATGACCTAATTGATCATCCAATGACACAAACACACCTATTGGATGCACAAGATTGGTTAAAAACCCTAATTGGATAAGAATAAGCCTAGGGAGAACGAAAATGACCTAAATGTTAATCCTATGACACAACGCAACTTATTGGATGCACAAGATTGGTTAAAAACCCTAATTGGACAAGAATAAGCCTAGGGAGGACGAAAATGACCTAATTGATCATCCAATGACACAAACACACCTATTGGATGCACAAGATTGGTTAAAAACCCTAATTGGACAAGAATAAGCCTAGGGAGGCAAAAATGACCTAAATGTTAATCCAATGACACAACTCAACTTATTGGATGCACAAGATTGGTTAAAAACCCTAATTGGACAAGAATAAGCCTAGGGAGGACGAAAATGACCTAATTGATCATCCAATGACACAAACACACCTATTGGATGCACAAGATTGGTTAAAAACCCTAGTTGGACAAGAATATGCCTAGGGAGGACGAAAATGACCTAATTGATCATCCAATAACACAAATGAACTTATTGGATTCACAAGATTGGTTAAAACCCCTAATTGGACAAGAATAAGCCTAGGGAGGACGAAAATGACCTAATTGATCATCCAATGACACAAACACACCTATTGAATGCACAAGATTGGTTAAAAACCCTAATTGGACAAGAATATGCCAAGGGAGGACGAAAATGACCAAAATGTTAATCCAATGACACAAATGAACTTATTGGATGCACAAGATTGGTTAAAAACCCTAATTGGACAAGAATAAGCCTAGGGAGGACGAAAATGACCTAATTGATCATCCAATGACACAAACACACCTATTGGATGCACAAGATCGGTTAAAAACCCTAATTGGACAAGAATATGGCTAGAGAGGACGAAAATGACCTAATTGATCATCCAATGACACAAACACACCTATTGGATGCACAAGATTGGTTAAAAACCCTAATTGGACAAGAATATGCCTAGGGAGGACGAAAATGACCTAAATGTTAATCCAATGACACAAATGAACTTATTGGATGCACAAGATTGGTTAAAAACCCTAATTGGACAAGAATATACCTTGGGAGGACGAAAATGACCTAAATATTAATTCAATGACACAAACAAACTTATTGGATGCACAAGATTGGTTAAAAACCCTAATTGGACAAGAATAAGCCTAGGGAGGACGAAAATGACCTAATTGATCATCCAATGACACAAACACACCTATTGGATGCACAAGATTGGTTAAAAACCCTAGTTGGACAAGAACATGCCTAGGGAGGACGAAAATGACCTAATTGATCATCCAATGACACTAATGAACTTATTTGATGCACATGATTGGTTAAAAACCCTAATTGGACAAGAATAAGCCTAGGGAGGACGAAAATTACCTAATTGATCATCCAATGACACAAACACACCTATTGGATGCACAAGATTGGTTAAAAACCCTAATTGGACAAGAATTAGCCTAGGGAGGACGAAAATGACCTAATTGATCATCCAATGACACAAACACACCTATTGGAAGCACAAGATTGGTTAAAAAGCCTAATTGGACAAGAATATGCCTAGGGAGGACGAAAATGACCTAAATAATAATTCAATGACAAAAACAAACTTATTTGATGCACAAGATTGGTTAAAAACCCTAATTGGACAAGAATAAGCCTAGGGAGGACGAAAATGACCTAATTGATCATCCAATGACACAAACACACCTATTGGATGCACAAGATTGGTTAAAAACCCTAATTGGACAAGAATAAGCCTAGGGAGGACGAAAATGACCTAATTGATCATCCAATGACACAAACACACCTATTGGATGCACAAGATTGGTTAAAAACCCTAGTTAGACAAGAATATGCCTAGGGAGGACGAAAATGACCTAATTGATCACCCAATGACACAAATGAACTTATTGGATGCACAAGATTGGTTAAAAACCCTAATTGGACAAGAATAAGCCTAGGGAGGACGAAAATGACCTAATTGATCATCCAATGACACAAACACACCTATTGGATGCACAAGATTGGTTAAAAACCCTAACTGGACAAGAATATGCCTAGGGAGGACGAAAATGACCTAATTGATCATCCAATGACACAAACACACCTATTGGATGCACAAGATTGGTTAAAAACACTAATTGGACAAGAATAAGCCTAGAGAGGACGAAAATGACCTAATTGATCATCCAATGACACAAACACTTCTATTGGATGCACAAGATTGGTTGAAAACCCTAATTGGACAAGAATAAGCCTGGGGAGGAAGAAAATGACCTAATTTATTATCCAATGACAAAAACACACATATTGGATGCACAAGATTGGTTAAAAACCCTAATTGGACAAGAATAAGCCTATGGAGGACGAAAATGACCAAATTGATCATCCAATGACACAAACACACCTATTGGGTGCACAAGATTGATTAAAAACCCTAATTGGACAAGAATATGCCTAGGGAGGACGAAAATGACCTAAATATTAATTCAATGACACAAACAAAGTTATTGGATGCACAAGATTGGTTAAAAACCCTAATTGGACAAGAATAAGCCTAGGGAGGACGAAAATGACCTAATTGATCATCCAATGACACAAACACACCTATTGGATGCACAAGATTGGTTAAAAACCCTAATTGGACAACAATATGCCTAGGGAGGACGAATATGACCTAAATGTTAATCCAATAACACAAATGAACTTATTCGATGCACAAGATGGGTTAAAAACCCTAATTGGACAAGAATATGCCTAGGGAGAACGAAAATGACCTAAATGTTAATCCAATGACACAACTCAACTTATTGGATGCACAAGATTGGTTAAAAACCCTAATTGGACAAGAATAAGCCTAGGGAGGACGAAAATGACCTAATTGATCATCCAATGACACAAACACACCTATTGGATGCACAAGATTGGTTAAAAACCCTAACTGGACAAGAATAAGCCTAGGGAGGACGAAAATGACCTAATTGGTCATCCAATGACACAAACACACCTATTGGATGCACAAGATTGGTTAAAAACCCTAATTGGACAAGAATAAGCCTAGGGAGGACGAAAATGACCTAAATGTTAATCCAATGACACAACTCAACATATTGGATGCACAAGATTGGTTAAAAACCCTAATTGGACAAGAATAAGCCTACGGAGGACGAAAATGACC
>JBBPBR010001926.1:605063-731449 GCA_037974775.1 Cicer pinnatifidum | reverse complement strand
ATGACCTAAATGTTAATCCAATGACACAACTCAACTTATTGGATGCACAAGATTGGTTAAAAACCCTAATTGGACAAGAATAAGCCTAGGGAGGACGAAAATGACCTAAATATTAATTCAATGACAGAAACAAAGTTATTGGATGCACAAGATTGGTTAAAAACCCTAATTGGACAAGAATATGCCTAGGGAGGACGAAAATGACCTAAATGTTAATCCAATGACACAAATGAACTTATTGGATGCATGAGATTGGTTAAAAACCCTAATTGGACAAGAATAAGCCTAGGGAGGACGAAAATGACCTAATCGATCATCCAATGAGACAAACACACCTATTGGATGCACAAGATTGGTTAAAAACCCTAATTGGACAAGAATATGCCTAGGGAGGACGAAAGTGACCTAATTGATCATCCAATGACACAAACACACCTATTGGATGCACAAGATTGGTTAAAACCCCTAATAGGACAAGAATATGCCTAGGGAGGACGAAAATGACCTAAATATTAATTCAATGACACAAACAAAATTATTGGATGCACAAGATTGGTTAAAAACCCTAATTGGACAAGAATATGCCTAGGAAGGACAAAAATGACCTAAATGTTAATGCAATGACACAAACGAACTTATTGGATGCACAACATTGGTTAAAAACCCTAATTGGACAAGGATAAGCCTAGGGAGGACGAAAATGACCTAATTGATCATCCAATGACACAAACACACCTATTGGAAGCACAAGATTGGTTAAAAACCCTAATTGGACAAGAATATGCCTAGGGAGGACGAAAATGACCTAAATGTTAATCCAATGACACAAATGAGCTTACTGGATGCACAAGATTGGTTAAAAACCCTAATTGGACAAGAATAAGCCTACGGAGGACGAATATGACCTAAATGTTAATCCAATGACACAACTCAACTTATTGGATGCACAAGATTGGTTAAAAACCCTAATTGGACAAGAATAAGCCTAGGGAGGACGAAAATAACCTAAATATTAATCCAATGACACAACTCATCTTATTAGATGCACAAGATTGGTTAAAAACCCTAATTGGACAAGAATAAGCCTGAAGGACGAAAATGACCTAATTGATCATCTAATGACACAAACACACCTATTGGAAGCACAAGATTGGTTAAAAACCCTAATTGCACAAGAATATGCCTAGGGAGGACGAAAGTGACCTAATTTATCATCCAATGACACAAATGAACTTATTGGATGCACAAGATAGGTTAAAAACCCTAATTGGACAAGAATAAGCCTAGGGAGGACGAAAATGACCTAATCGATCATCCAATGACACAAACACACCTATTGGATGCACAAGATTGGTTAAAAACGCTAATTGCACAAGAATATGCCTAGGGAGGACGAAAGTGACCTAATTTATCATCCAATGACACAAATGAACTTATTGGATGCACAAGATTAGTTAAAAACCCTAATTGGACAAGAATAAGCCTAGGGAGGACGAAAATGACCTAATTGATCATCCAATGACACAAACGCACCTATTGGATGCACAAGATTGGTTAAAAACCCTAATTGGACAAGAATAAGCCTAGGGAGGACGAAAATGACCTAATTGATCATCTAATGACACAAACACACCTATTGGATGGACAAGATTGGTTAAAAACACTAATTGGACAAGAATACGATTAGGGAGGACGAAAATGACCTAATTGATCATGCAATGACACAAACACACCTATTGGATGCACAAGATTGGTTAAAAACCCTAATTCGACAAGAATAAGCCTAGGGTGGACGAAAATGACCTAATTGATCATCCAATGAAACAAACACACCTATTGGATGCACAAGATTGGTTAAAAACCCTAATTGGACAAGAATAAGCCTAGGGAGGACGAAAATGACCTAATTGATCATCCAATGACACAAACACACCTATTGGATGCACAAGATTGGTTAAAAACCCTAATTGCACAAGAATATGCCTAGGGAGGACGAAAGTGACCTAATTTATCATCCAATGACAAAAATGAACTTATTGGATGCACAAGATTAGTTAAAAACCCTAATTGGACAATAATAAGCCTAGGGAGGACGAAAATGACCTAATTGATCATCTAATGACACAAACACACCTATTGGATGCACAAGATTGGTTAAAAACCCTAATTGGACAAGAATAAGCCTAGGGAGGACGAAAATGACCTAAATGTTAATCCAATGACACAACTCAACTTATTGGATGCACAAGATTGGTTAAAAACCCTAATTGGACAAGACTAAGCCTAGGCAGGTCGAAAATGACCTAATTGATCATCCAATGACACAAACACACCTATTGGATGCACAAGATTGGTTAAAAACCCTAATTGGACAAGAATATGCCTAGGGAGGACGAAAATGACCTAATTGAACATCCAATGACACAAACACACCTATTGGATGCACAAGATTGGTTAAAAACCCTAATTGGACAAGAATATGCCTAGGGAGGACGAATATGACCTAAATGTTAATCCAATAACACAAATGAACTTATTGGACGCACAAGATAGGTTAAAAACCCTAATTGGACAAGAATATGCCTAGGGAGGACGGATATGACCTAAATGTAAATCCAATGACACAAATGAACTTATTGGATGTACAAGATTGGTTAAAAACCCTAATTGGACAAGAATAAGCCTAGGGAGGACGAAAATGACCTAATTGATCATCCAATGACACAAACACACCTATTGGATGCACAAGATTGGTTAAAAACCCTAATTGGACAAGAATAAGCCTAGGGAGGACGAAAATGACCTAATTGATCATCCAATGACACAAACACACCTATTGGATGCACAAGATTGGTTAAAAACCCTAATTGGACAAGAATAAGCCTAGGGAGGACGAAAATGACCTAAATGTTAATCCAATGACACAACTCAACTTATTGGATGCACAAGATTGGTTAAAAACCCTAATTGGACAAGAATAAGCCTATGGAGGACAAAAATGACCTAATTGATCATCCAATGACACAAACACACCTATTGGATGCACAAGATTGGTTAAAAACCCTAATTGGACAAGAATAAGCCTAGGGATAACGATAATGACCTAAATGTTAATCCAATGACACAACTCAACTTATTGGATGCACAAGATTGGTTAAAAACCCTAATTGGACAAGAATAAGCCTAGGGACGACGAAAATGACCTAATTGATCATCCAATGACACAAACACACCTATTAGATGCACAAGATTGGTTAAAAACCCTAATTGGATAAGAATAAGCCTAGGGAGGAAGAAAATGACCTAATTAATCATCCAATGACACAAACACAGCTATTGGATGCACAAGATTGGTTAAAAACCCTAATTGGACAAGAATAAGCCTAGGGAGGACGAAAATGACCTAAATGTTAATCCAATGACACAACTCAACTTATTGGATGCACAAGATTGGTTAAAAACCCTTATTGGACAAGAATAAGCCTAGGGAGGACGAAAATGACCTAATTGATCATCCAATGACACAAACACACCTATTGGATGCACAAGATTGGTTAAAAACCCTAATTGGACAAGAATATGCCTAGGGAGGACGAAAATGACCTAAATATTAATTCAATACACAAACAAAGTTATTGGATGCACAAGATTGGTTAAAAACCCTAATTGGACAAGAATAAGCCTAGGGAGAACGAAAATGACCTAAATGTTAATCCAATGACACAACTCAACTTATTGGATGCACAAGATTGGTTAAAAACCCTAATTGGACAAGAATAAACCTAGGGAGGACGAAAATAACCTAATTGATCATCCAATGAATCAAACACACCTATTGGATGCACAAGATTGGTTAAAAACCGTAATTGGACAAGAATATGCCTAGGGAGGACGAAAATGACCTAAATGTTAATCCAATGACACAAATGAACTTATTGGATGCACAAGATTGGTTAAAAACCCTAATTGGACAAGAATAAGCCTAGGGATGACGAAAATGACCTAATTGATCATCCAATGACACAAACACACCTATTGGATGCACAAGATTGGTTACAAACCCTAATTGGACAAGAATAAGCCTAGGGAGAACGAAAATGACCTAAATGTTAATCCAATGACACAACTCAACTTATTGGATGCACAAGATTGGTTAAAAACCCTAATTCGACAAGAATAAGCCTACGGATGACGAAAATGACCTAATTGATCATCCAATGACACAAACACACCTATTGGATGCACAAGATTGGTTAAAAACCCTAGTTGGACAAGAACATGCCTAGAGAGGACGAAAATGACCTAATTGATCATCCAATGACACTAATGAACATATTGGATGCACAAGATTGGTTAAAAACCCTAATTGGACAAGAATAAGCCTATGGAGGATGAAAAGGGCCTAATTGATCATCCAATGACACAAACACAGCTATTGGATGCAAAAGATTGGTTAAAAACCCTAATTGGACAAGATGATGCCTAGGGAGGAAGAAAATGACCTAAATATTAATTCAATGACACAAACAAACTTATTGGATGCACAAGATTGGTTAAAAACCCTAATTGGACAAGAATAAGCCTAGGGAGGACGAAAATGACCTAATTGATCATCCAATGACACAAACACACCTATTGGATGCACAAGATTGGTTAAAAACCCTAATTGGACAAGAATATGCCTAGGGAGGACGAAAATGACCTAAATATTAATTCAATGACACAAACAAACTTATTGGATGCACAAGATTGGTTAAAAACCCTAATTGGACAAGAATAAGCCTAGGGAGGACGAAAATGACCTAATTGATCATCCAATGACACAAACACACCTATTGGAATCACAAGATTGGTTAAAAACCCTAATTGGACAAGAATATGCCAAGGGAGGACGAAAATGACTTAAATGTTAATCCAAAGACACAAATGAACTTATTGGATGCACAAGATTGGTTAAGAACCCTAATTGGACAAGAATAAGCCTAGGGAGGACGAAAATGACCTAATTGATTATCCAATGACACAAACACGACTATTGGATGCACAAGATTGGTTAAAAACCCTAATTGGACAAGAATATGCCTAGGGAGGACGAAAATGACCTAAATATTAATTCAATGACACAAACAAACTTATTGGATGCACAAGATTGGTTAAAAACCCTAATTGGACAAGAATAAGCCTAGGGAGGACGAAAATGACCTAATTGATCATCGAATGACACAAACACACCTACTGGATGCACAAAATTGGTTAAAAACCCTAATTGGACAAGAATATGCCTAGGAAGGACAAAAATGACCTAAATGTTAATTCAATGACAAAAACGAACTTATTGGATGCACAACATTGGTTAAAAACCCTAATTGGACAAGGATAAGCCTAGGGAGGATGAAAATGACCTAATTGATCATCCAATGACACAAACACACCTATTGGAAGCACAAGATTGGTTAAAAACCCTAATTGGACAAGAATATGCCTAGGGAGGACGAAAATGACCTAAATGTTAATCCAATGACACAAATGAACTTATTGGATGCACAAGATTGGTTAAAAACCCTAATTGGACATGAATAAGCCTAGGGAGGACGAAAATGACCTAATCGATCATCCAATGACACAAACACACCTATTGGATGCACAAGATTGGTTAAAAACCCTAATTGGTCAAGAATATGCCTAAGGAGGACGAAAATGACCTAAATGTTAATCCAATGACACAACTCAACTTGTTGGATGCACAAGATTGGTTAAAAACCCTAATTGGACAAGAATATGCCTAGGAAGGACAAAAATGACCTAAATGTTAATTCAATGACACAAACGAACTTATTGGATGCACAACATTGGTTAAAAACCATAATTGGACAAGGATAAGCCTAGGGAGGACGAAAATGACCTAATTGATCATCCAATGACACAAACACACCTATTGGAAGCACAAGATTGGTTAAAAAGCCTAATTGGACAAGAATATGCCTAGGGAGGACGAAAATGACCTAAATGTTAATCCAATGACACAAATGAACTTATTGGATGCACAAGATTGGTTAAAAACCCTAATTGGACATGAATAAGCCTAGGGAGGACGAAAATGACCTAATCGATCATCCTATGACACAAACACACCTATTGGATGCACAAGATTGGTTAAAAACCCTAACTGGTCAAGAATATGCCTAGGGAGGACGAAAATGACCTAAATGTTAATCCAATGACACAACTCAACTTGTTGGATGCACAAGATTGGTTAAAAACCCTAATTGGACAAGAATAACCCTAGGGAGGACGAAAATGACATAAATGTTAATCCAATGACACAACTCAACTTATTAGATGCACAAGATTGGTTAAAAACCCTAATTGGACAAGAATAAGCCTAGGGAGGACGAAAATGACCTAATTGATCATCCAATGACACAAACACACCTATTGGAAGCACAAGATTGGTTAAAAACCCTAATTGGACAAGAATATGCCTAGGGAGGACGAAAATGACCTAAATGTTAATCCAATGACACAAATGAGCTTACTGGATGCACAAGATTTGTTAAAAACCCTAATTGGACAAGAATAAGCATAGGGAGGACGAATATGACCTAAATGTTAATCCAATGACACAACTCAACTTATTGGATGCACAAGATTGGTTAAAAACCCTAATTGGACAAGATTAAGCCTAGGGAGGACGAAAATGACCTAAATATTAATTCAACGACAAAAACAAAGTTATTGGATGCACAACATTGGTTAAAAACCCTAATTGGACAAGAATATGCCGAGAGAGGACGAAAGTGACCTAATTGATCATCCAATGACACAAACACACCTATTGGATGCACAAGATTGGTTAAAACCCCTAATTGGACAAGAATATGCCTAGGGAGGACGAAAATGACCTAAATATTAATTCAATGACACAAACAAACTTATTGGATGCACAAGATTGGTTAAAAACCCTAATTGGACAAGAATAAGCCTAGGGAGGACTAATTGATCATCCAATGACACAAACACACCTATTGGATGCACAAAGTTGGTTAAAAACCCTAATTGGACAAGAATATGCCTAGGGAGGAAAAAAATGACCTAAATGTTAATTCAATGACACAAACGAACTTATTGGATGCACAACATTGGTTAAAAACCCTAATTGGACTAGGATAAGCCTAGGGAGAACGAAAATGATCTATTTGATAATCCAATGACACAAACACACCTATTGGAAGCACAAGATTGGTTAAAAACCCTAATTGGACAAGAATATGCCTAGGGAGGACGAAAATGACCTAAATGTTAATCCAATGACACAAATAAACTTATTGGATGCACGAGATTAGTTAAAAACCCTAATTGGACAAGAATAAGCCTAGGGAGGACGAAAATGACCTAATTGATCATCCAATGACACAAACACACCTATTGGATGCACAAGATTGGTTAAAAACCCTAATTGGACAAGAATATGCCTAGGGAGGACGAAAATGACCTAAATATTAATTCAATGACACAAACAAAGTTATTGGATGCAAAGATTGGTTAAAAACCCTAATTGGACAAGAATAAGCCTAGGGAGGACGAAAATGACCTAATTGATCATCCAATGACACAAACACACCTATTGGATGCACAAGATTGGTTAAAAACCCTAATTGGACAAGAATAAGCCTAGGGAGGACGAAAATGACCTAATTGATCATCCAATGACACAAACACACCTATTGGATGCACAAGATTGGTTAAAAACCCTAATTGGACAAGAATATGCCTAGGGAGGACGAAAATGACCTAAATATTAATTCAATGACACAAACAAAGTTATTGGATGCACAAGATTGATTAAAAACCCTAATTTGACAAGAATAAGTGTAGGTAGGATGAAAATGACCTAATTGATCATCCAATGACACAAACACACCTATTGGATGCACAAGATTGGTTAAAAACCCTAATTGGACAAGAATAAGCCTAGGGAGGACGAAAATGACCTAATTGATCATCCAATGACACAAACACACCTATTGGATGCACAAGATTGGTTAAAAACCCTAATTGGACAAGAATAAGCCTAGGGAGGACAACAATGACCTAATTGATCATCCAATGACACAAACACACCTATTGGATGCACAAGAATGGTTAAAAACCCTAATTGGACAAGAATAAGCCTAGGGAGGACGAAAATGACCTAATTGATCATCCAATGACACAAACACACCTATTGGATGCACAAGATTGGTTAAAAACCCTAATTGGACAAGAATAAGCCTAGGGAGGACGAAAATGACCTAATTGATCATCCAATGACACAAACACACCTATTGGATGCACAAGATTGGTTAAAAACCCTAATTGGACAAGAATATGCCTAGGGAGGACGAAAATGACCTAAATGTTAATCCAATGACACAACTCAACCTATTGGATGCACAAGATTGGTTAAAAACCCTAATTGGACAAGAATAAGCCTAGGGAGGACGATAAATGACCTAATTGATCATCCAATGACACAAACACACCTATTGGATGCACAAGATTGGTTAAAAACCCTAATTGGACAAGAATAAGCCTAGGGAGGACGAAAATGACCTAATTGATCATCCAATGACACAAACACACCTATTGGATGCACAAGATTGGTTAAAAACCCTAATTGGACAAGAATAAGCCTAGGGAGGACGAAAATGACCTAATTGATCATCCAATGACACAAACACACCTATTGGATGCACAAGATTGGTTAAAAACCCTAATTGGACAAGAATAAGCCTAGGGAGGACGAAAATGACCTAATTGATCATCCAATGACACAAACACACCTATTGGATGCACAAGATTGGTTTAAAACCCTAGTTGATCAAGAATATGCCTAGGAAGGACGAAAATGACCTAATTGATCATCCAATGACACAAATGAACTTATTGGATGCACAAGATTGGTTAAAAACCCTAATTGGACAAGAATAAGCCTAGGGAGGACGAAAATGACCTAATTGATCATCCAATGACACAAACACACCTATTGGATGCACAAGATTGGTTAAAAACCCTAATTGGACAAGAATAAGCCTAGGGAGGACGAAAATGACCTAATTGATCATCCAATGACACAAACACACCTATTGGATGCACAAGATTGGTTAAAAACCCTAATTGGACAAGAATAAGCCTAGGGAGGACGAAAATGACCTAATTGATCATCCAATGACACAAACACATCTATTGGAAGCACAAGATTGGTTAGAAACCCTAGTTGGACAAGAATATGCCTAGGGAGGACGAAAATGACCTAATTGATCATCCAATGACACAAATGAACTTATTGGATGCACAAGATTGCTTAAAAACCCTAATTGGACAAAAATAAGCATAGAAAGGACGAAAATGACCTAATTGATCATCCAATGACACAAACACACCTATTGGATGCACAAGATTGGTTAAAAACCCTAATTGGACAAGAATAAGCCTAGGGAGGACGAAAATGACCTAATTGATCATCCAATGACACAAACACACCTATTGGATGCACAAGATTGGTTAAAAACCCTAATTGGACAAGAATAAGCCTAGGGAGGACGAAAATGACCTAATTGATCATCCAATGACACAAACACACCTATTGGATGCACAAGATTGATAAAAAACCCTAATTGGACAAGAATAAGCCTAGGGAGGACGAAAATGACCTAATTGATCATCCAATGACACAAACACACCTATTGGATGCACAAGATTGGTTAAAAACCCTAATTGGACAAGAATAAGCCTAGGGAGGACGAAAATGACCTAAATGTTAAACCAATGACACAACTCAACTTATTGGATGCACAAGATTGGTTAAAACCCCTAATTGGACAAGAATAAGCCTATGGAGGACGAAAATGACCTAATTGATCATCCAATGACACAAACACACCTATTGGATGCACAAGATTGGTTAAAAACCCTAATTGGACAAGAATAAGCCTAGGGAGGACAAAAATGACCTAATTGATCATCCAATGACACAAACACAACTATTGGATGCACAAGATTGGTTAAAAACCCTAATTGGACAAGAATAAGCCTAGGGAGGACGAAAATGACCTAATTGATCATCCAATGACACAAACACACCTATTGGATGCACAAGATTGGTTAAAAACCCTAATTGGACAAGAATAAGCCTAGGTAGGATGAAAATGACCTAATTGATCATCCAATGACACAAACACACCTATTGGAAGCACAAGATTGGTTAAAAACCCTAATTGGACAAGAATAAGCCTAGGGAGGACGAAAATGACCTAATTGATCATCCACTGACACAAACACACCTATTGGATGCACAAGATTGGTTAAAAACCCTAGTTGGACAAGAATATGCCTAGGGAGGACGAAAATTACCTAATTGATCATCCAATGACACAAATGAACTTATTGGATGCACAAGATTGGTTAAAAACCCTAGTTGTACAAGAATATGCCTAGGGAGGACGAAAATGACCTAATTGATCATCCAATGACACAAATGAACTTATTGGATGCACAAGATTTGTTAAAAACCCTAATTGGACAAGAATAAGCCTAGGGAGGACGAAAATGACCTAATTGATCATCCAATGACACAAACACACCTATTGGATGCACAAGATTGCTTAAAAACCCTAATTGGACAAGAATAAGCCTAGGGAGGACAAAAATGACCTAATTGATCATCCAATGACACAAACACACCTATTGGATGCACAAGATTGGTTAAAAATCCTAATTGGACAAGAATAAGCCTACGTAGGACGAAAATGACCTAATTGATCATCCAATGACACAAACACACCTATTGGATGCACAAGATTGGTTAAAAACCCTAATTGGACAAGAATAAGCCTAGGGAGGACGAAAATGACCTAATTGATCATCCAATGACACAAACACACCTATTGGATGCACAAGATTGGTTAAAAACCCTAGTTGGACAAGAATATGCTTAGGGAGGACGAAAATGACCTAATTGATCATCCAATGACACAAATGAACTTATTGGATGCACAAGATTGGTTAAAAACCCTAATTGGACAAGAATATGCCTAGGGAGGACGAAAATGACCTAATTGATCATGCAATGACACAAACACACCTATTGGATGCACAAGATTGGTTAAAAACCCTAACTGGACAAGAATATGCCTAGGGAGGACGAAAATGACCTAATTGATCGTCCATTGCCACAAACACACTAATTGGATGCACAAGATTGGTAAAAAACGCTAATTGGACAAGAATATGCCTAGGGAGGACGAAAATGACCTAATTGATCATGCAATGACACAAACACACCTATTGGATGCACAAGAATGGTTAAAAACCCTAACTGGACAAGAATATGCATAGGGAGGACGAAAATGACCTAAATATTAATTCAATGACACAAACAAACTTATTGGATGCACAAGATTGGTTAAAAACCCTAATTGGACAAGAATAAGCCTAGGGAGGACGAAAATGACCTAATTGATCATCCAATGACACAAACACACCTATTGGATGCACAAGATTGGTTAAAAACCCTAATTGGACAAGAATAAGCCTAGGGAGGACGAAAATGACCTAATTGATCATCCAATGACACAAACACACCTATTGGATGCACAAGATTGGTTAAAAACCCTAACTAGACAAGAATATGCCTAGGGATGTCGAAAATGACCTAATTGATCATCCAATGACACAAACACACCTATTGGATGCACAAGATTGGTTAAAAACCCTAATTGGACAAGAATATGCCTAGGGAGGACGAATATGACCTAAATGTTAATCCAATAACACAAATGAACTTATTGGATGCACAAGATTGGTTAAAAACCCTATTTGGACAAGAATAAGCCTAGGGAGGACGAAAATGACCTAATTGATCATCCAATGACACAAACACACCTATTGGATGCACAAGATTGGTTAAAAACCCTAATTTGACAAGAATAAGCCTAGGGAGGACGAAAATGACCTAAATGATCATCCAATGACACAAACACACCTATTGGATGCACAAGATTGGTTAAAAACCCTAATTGGACAAGAATAAGCCTAGGGAGGACGAAAATGACCTAAATGTTAATCCAATGACACAACTCAACATATTGGATGCACAAGATTGGTTAAAAACCCTAATTGGACAAGAATAAGCCTACGGAGGACGAAAATGACCTAAATGTTAATCCAATGACACAACTCAACTTATTGGATGCACAAGATTGGTTAAAAACCCTAATTGGACAAGAATAAGCCTGGGGAGGACGAAAATAACCTAATTGATCATCCAATGACACAAACACACCTATTGAAAGCACAAGATTGGTTAAAAACCCTAATTGGACAAGAATATGCCTAGGGAGGACGAAAATGACCTAAATGTTAATCCAATGACACAAATTAGCTTATTGGATGCACAAGATTGGTTAAAAACGCTAATTGGACAAGAATAAGCCTAGGGAGGACGAATATGACCTAAATGTTAATCCAATGACACAACTCAACTTATTGGATGCACAAGATTGGTTAAAAACCCTAATTGGACAAGAATAAGCCTAGGGAGGACGAAAATGATCTAAATATTAATTCAATGACAGAAACAAAGGTATTGGATGCACAAGATTGGTTAAAAACCCTAATTGGACATGAATATGCATAGGGAGGACGAAAATGACCTAAATGTTAATCCAATGACACAAATGAACTTATTGGATGCACAAGATTGGTTAAAAACCCTAATTGGACAAGAATAAGCCTAGGGAGGACGAAAATGACCTAATCGATAATCCAATGACACAAACACACCTATTGGATGCACAAGATTGGTTAAAAACCCTAATTGGACAAGAATATGCCTAGGGAGGACGAAAGTGACCTAATTGATCATCCAATGACACAAACACACCTATTGGATGCACAAGATTGGTTAAAACCCCTAATTGGACAAGAATATGCCTAGAGAGGACGAAAATGACCTAAATTTTAATTCAATGACACAAACAAACTTATTGGATGCACAAGATTGGTTAAAAACCCTAATTGGACAAGAATATGCCTAGGGAGGACGAAAATGACCTAAATGTTAATCCAATGACACAACTCAACTTGTTGGATGCACAAGATTGGTTAAAAACCCTAATTGGACAAGAATAATCCTAGGGAGGACGAAAATGACCTAAATGTTAATCCAATGACACAACTCAACTTATTGGATGCACAAGATTGGTTAAAAACCCTAATTGGACATGAATAAGCCTAGGGAGGACGAAAATGACCTAATTGATCATCCAATGACACAAACACACCTATTGGAAGCACAAGATTGGTTAAAAACCCTAATTGGACAAGCATATGCCTAGGGAGGACGAAAATGACCTAAATGTTAATCCAATGACACAAATGAACTTATTGGATGCACAAGATTGGTTAAAAACCCTAATTGGACAAGAATAAGCCTAGGGAGGACGAAAATGACCTAAATGTTAATCGAATGACACAACTCAACTTATTGGATGCACAAGATTGGTTAAAAACCCTAATTGGACAAGAATAAGCCTAGGAAGACGAAAATGACCTAATTGATCATCCAATGACACAAACACACCTATTGGATGCACAAGATCGGTTAAAAACCCTAATTGGACAAGAATAAGCCTAGGGAGGACGAAAATGACCTAATTGATCATCCAATGACACAAACACACCTATTGGATGCACAAGATTGGTTAAAAACCCTAATTGGACAAGAATATGCCTAGGGAGGACGAAAATGACCTAAATGTTAATCCAATGACACAAATGAACTTATTGGATGCACAAGATTGGTTAAAAACCCTAATTGGACAAGAATAAGCTTAAGGAGGACGAAAATGACCTAATTGATCATCCAATGATACAAACACACCTATTGGATGCACAAGGTTGGTTAAAAACCCTAGTTGGACAAGAATATGCCTAGGGAGGACGAAAATGACCTAATTGATCATCCAATGACACAAATGAACTTATTGGATGCACAAGATTGGCTAAAAACCCTAATTGGACAAGAATAAGCATAGGGAGGACGAAAATGACCTAATTGATCATCCAATGACACAAACACACCTATTGGATGCACAAGATTGGTTAAAAACCCTAATTGGACAAGAATATGCCTAGGGAGGACGAAAATGACCTAAATGTTAATCCAATGACACAAATGAACTTATTGGATGCACAAGATTGGTTAAAAACCCTAATTGGACAAGAATAAGCCTAGGAGGACGAAAATGACCTAATTGATCATCCAATGACACAAACACACCTATTGGATGCACAAGATTGGTTAAAAACCCTAATTGGACAAGAATATGCCTAGGGAGGACGAAAATGACCTAAATGTTAATCCAATGACACAAATGAACTTATTGGTTGCACAAGATTGGTTAAAAACCCTAATTGGACAAGAATAAGCCTTGGGAGGATGAAAATGACCTAATTGATCATCCAATGACACAAACACACCTATTGGATGCACAAGACTGGTTAAAAACCCTAGTTGGACAAGAATATGCCTAGGAAGGACAAAAATGACCTAATTGATCATCCAATGACACAAATGAACTTATTGGATGCACAAGATTTGTTAAAAACCCTAATTGGACAAGAATAAGCCTAGGGAGGACGAAAATGACCTAATTGATCATCCAATGACACAAACACACCTATTGGATGCACAAGATTGGTTAAAAACCCTAATTGGACAAGAATATGCCTAGGGAGGACGAAAATGACCTAAATGTTAATCCAATGACACAAATGAACTTATTGGATGCACAAGATTGGTTAAAAACCCTAGTTGGACAAGAATATGCCTAGGAAGGACGAAAATGACCTAATTGATCATCCAATGACACAAATTAACTTATTGGATGCACAAGATTGGTTAAAAACCCTAATTGGACAAGAATAAGCCTAGGGAGGACGAAAATGACATCATTGATCATCCAATGACACAAACACACCTATTGGATGCACAAGATTGGTTAAAAACCCTAATTGGACAAGAATAAGCCTAGGGAGGACGAAAATGACCTAATTGATCATCCAATGACACAAACACACCTATTGGATGCACAAGATTGGTTAAAAACCCTAATTGGACAAGAATATGCCTAGGGAGGACGAAAATGACCTAAATGTTAATCTAATGACACAAATGAACTTATTAAATGTACAAGATTGGTTAAAAACCCTAATTGGACAAGAATAAGCCTAGGGAGGACGAAAATGACCTAAATGTTAATCCAATGACACAACTCAACTTATTGGATGCACAAGATTGGTTAAAAACCCTAATTGGACAAGAATAAGCCTAGGGAGGACGAAAATGACCTAATTGATCATCCAATGACACAAACACACCTTTTGGATGCACAAGATTGGTTAAAAACCCTAATTGGACAAGAATATGCCTAGGGAGGACGAAAATGACCTAATTGATCATCCAATGACACAAACACACCTATTGGATGCACAAGATTCGTTAAAAACCCTAATTGGACAAGAATATGCCTAGGGAGGACGAAAATGACCTAATTGATCATCCAATGACACAAACACACCTATTGGATGCACAAGATTGGTTAAAAACCCCAATTGGACAAGAATATGCCTAGGGAGGACGAAAATGACCTAATTGATCATCCAATGACACAAATGAACTTATTGGATGCACAAGATTGGTTAAAAACCCTAATTGGACAAGAATATGCCTAGGGAGGACGAAAATGACCTAATTGATCATCCAATGACACAAATGAACTTATTGGATGCACAAGATTGGTTAAAAACCCTAATTGGACAAGAACATGCCTAGGGAGGACGAAAATGACCTAATTGATCATCCAATGACACAAACACACCTATTGGATGCACAAGATTGGTTAAAAACCCCTTATTCGAAAATAATATGCCTAGCGAGGACGAAAATGACCTAAATATTAATTCAATGACACAAACAAACTTATTGGATGCACAAGATTGGTTAAAAACTCTAATTGGACAAGAATAAGCCTAGGGAGGACGAAAATGACCTAATTGATCATCCAATGACACAAACACACCTATTGGTAGCACAAGATTGGTTAAAAACCCTAATTGGACAAGAATATGCCTAGGGAGGACGAAAATGACCTAAATGTTAATCCAATGACACAAATAAACTTATTGGATGCACAAGATTGGTTAAAAACCCTAATTGGACAAGAATAAGCCTAGGGAGGACGAAAATGACCTAATTGATCATCCAATGACACAAACACACCTATTGGATGCACAAGATTGGTTAAAAACCCTAATTGGACAAGAATATGCCTAGGGAGGACGAAAATGACCTAAATATTAATTCAATGACACAAACAAAGTTATTGGATGCCCAAGATTGGTTAAAAACCCTAATTGGACAAGAATAAGCCTAGGGAGGACGAAAATGACCTAATTGATCATCCAATGACACAAACACACCTATTGGAAGCACAAGATTGGTTAAAAACCCTAATTGGACAAGAATATGCCTAGGGAGGACGAAAATGACCTAAATGTTAATCCAATGACACAAATGAGCTTACTGGATGCACAAGATTGGTTAAAAACCCTAATTGGACAAGAATAAGCCTAGGGAGGACGAATATGACCTAAATGTTAATCCAATGACACAACTCAACTTATTGGATGCACAAGATTGGTTAAAAACCCTAATTGGACAAGAATAAGCCTAGGGAGGACGAAAATGACCTAAATATTAATTCAATGACAGAAACAAAGTTATTGGATGCACAACATTGGTTAAAAACCCTAATTGGACAAGAATATGCCGAGAGAGGATGAAAGTGACCTAATTGATCATCCAATGACACAAACACACCTATTGGATGCACAAGATTGGTTAAAACCCCTAATTGGACAAGAATATGCTTAGGGAGGACGAAAATGACCTAAATATTAATTCAATGACACAAACAAACTTATTGGATGCACAAGATTGGTAAAAAACCCTAATTGGACAAGAATAAGCCTAGGGAGGACGAAAATGACCTAATTGATCATCCAATGACACAAACACACCTATTGGATGCACAAAATTGGTTAAAAACCCTAATTGGACAAGAATATGCCTAGGGAGGACAAAAATGACCTAAATGTTAATTCAATGACACAAACGAACTTATTGGATGCACAACATTGGTTAAAAACCCTAATTGGACAAGGATGAGCCTAGGGAGGACGAAAATGATCTATTTGATCATCCAATGACACAAACACACCTATTGGAAGCACAAGATTGGTTAAAAACCCTAATTGGACAAGAATATGCCTAGGGAGGACGAAAATGACCTAAATGTTAATCCAATGACACAAACAAACTTATTGGATGCACGAGATTAGTTAAAAACCCTAATTGGACAAGAATAAGCCTAGGGAGGACGAAAATGACCTAATTGATCATCCAATGACACAAACACACCTATTGGAAGCACAAGATTGGTTAAAAACCCTAATTGGACAAGAATATGCCTAGGGAGGACAAAAATGACCTAAATATTAATTCAATGACACAAACAAAGTTATTGGATACACAAGATTGGTTAAAAACCCTAATTGGACAAGAATATGCCTAGGGAGGACAAAAATGACCTAAATGTTAATTCAATGACACAAACGAACTTATTGGATGCACAACATTGGTTAAAAACCCTAATTGGACAAGAATAAGCCTAGGGAGGACGAAAATGAACTAATTGATCATCCAATGACACAAACAAACCTATTGGATGCACAAGATTGGTTAAAAACCCTAATTGGACAAGAATAAGCCTAGGGTGGACGAAAATGACCTAAATGTTAATCCAATGACACAACTCAACATATTGGATGCACAAGATTGGTTAAAAACCCTAATTGGACAAGAATAAGCCTACGGAGGACGAAAATGACCTAAATGTTAATCCAATGACACAACTCAACTTATTGGATGCACAAGGTTGGTTAAAAACCCTAATTGGACAAGAATAAGCCTGGGGAGGACGAAAATAACCTAATTGATCACCCAATGACACAAACACACCTATTGGAAGCACAAGATTGGTTAAAAACCCTAATTGGACAAGAATATGCCTAGGGAGGACGAAAATGACCTAAATGTTAATCCAATGACACAAATGAGCTTATTGGATGCACAAGATTGGTTAAAAACCCTAATTGGACAAGAATAAGCCTAGGGAGGACGAATATGACCTAAATGTTAATCCAATGACACAACTCAACTTATTGGATGCACAAGATGGTTAAAAACCCTAATTGGACAAGAATAAGCCTAGGGAGGACGAAAATGACCTAAATATTAATTCAATGACAGAAACAAAGTTATTGGATGCACAAGATTGGTTAAAAACCCTAATTGGACAAGAATATGCCTAGGGAGGACGAAAATGACCTAAATGTTAATCCATTGACACAAATGAACTTATTTGATGCACAAGATTGGTTAAAAACCCTAATTGGACAAGAATAAGCCTAGGGAGGACGAAAATGACCTAATCGATCATCCAATGACACAAACACACCTATTGGATGCACAAGATTGGTTTAAAACCCTAATTGGACAAGAATATGCCTAGGGAGGACGAAAGTGACCTAATTGATCATCCAATGACACAAACACACCTATTGGATGCACAAGATTGGTTAAAACCCCTAATTGGATAAGAATATGCCTAGGGAGGACGAAAATGACCTAAATATTAATTCAATGACACAAACAAACTTATTGGATGCACAAGATTGGTTAAAAACCCTAATTGGACAAGAATAAGCCTAGGGAGGACGAAAATGACCTAAATATTAATTCAATGACACAAACAAACTTATTGGATGCACAAGGTTGGTTAAAAACCCTAATTGGACAAGAATAAGCCTGGGGAGGACGAAAATAACCGAATTGATCATCCAATGACACAAACACACCTATTGGAAGCACAAGATTGGTTAAAAACCCTAATTGGACAAGAATATGCCTCGGGAGGACGAAAATGACCTAAATGTTAATCCAATGACACAAATGAGCTTATTGGATGCACAAGATTGGTTAAAAACCCTAATTGGACAAGAATAAGCCTAGGGAGGACGAATATGACCTAAATGTTAATCCAATGACACAACTCAACTTATTGGATGCACAAGATGGTTAAAAACCCTAATTGGACAAGAATAAGCCTAGGGAGGACGTAAATGACCTAAATATTAATTCAATGACAGAAACAAAGTTATTGGATGCACAACATTGGTTAAAAACCCTAATTGGACAAGAATAAGCATAGGGAGGACGAAAATGGCCTAATTGATCATCCAATGACACAAACACACCTATTGCATGCACAAGATTGGTTAAAAACCCTAATTGGACAAGAATATGCCTAGGGAGGACGAAAATGACCTAAATTTTAATCCAATGACACAAATGAACTTATTGGATGCACAAGATTGGTTAAAAACCCTAATTGGACAAGAATAAGCGTAGGGAGGACGAATATGACCTAAATGTTAATCCAATGACACAACTCAACTTATTGGATGCACAAGATTGGTTAAAAACCCTATTTGGACAAGAATAAGCCTAGGGAGGACGAAAATGACCTAATTGATCATCCAATGACACAAACACACCTATTGGATGCACAAGATTGGTTAAAAACCCTAATTGGACAAGAATATACCTAGGGAGGACGAAAATAACCTAAATATTAATTCAATGACACAAACAATCTTATTGGATGCACAAGATTGGTTAAAAACCCTAATTGGACAAGAATAAGCCTAGGGAGGACGAAAATGACCTAATTGATCATCCAATGACACAAACACACCTATTGGATACACAAGATTGGTTAAAAACCCTAATTGGACAAGAATAAGACTAGGGAGGACGAAAATGACCTAATTGATCATCCAATGACACAAACACACCTATTGGATTCACAAGATTGGTTTAAAACCCTAGTGGGACAAGAATATGCCTAGGGAGGACGAAAATTACCTAATTGATCATCCAATGACACAAATGAACTTATTGGATGCACAAGATTGGTTAAAAACCATTATTGGACAAGAATATGTCTAGGGAGTACGAAAATGACCTAATTGATCATCCAATGACACAAACACACCTATTGGATGCACAAGATTGGTTAAAAACCCTAATTGGACAAGAATAAGCCTAGGGAGGACGAAAATGACCTAATTGATCATCCAATGACACAAACACACCTATTGGATGCACAAGATTGGTTAAAAACCCTAATTGGACAAGAATATGCCTAGGGAGGACGAAAATGACCTAAATGTTAATCCAATGACACAAACGAACTTATTGGATGCACAAGATTGCTTAAAAACCCTAATTGGACAAGAATAAGCCTAGGAAGGACGAAAATGACCTAATTGATCATCCAATGACACAAACACACCTATTGGATGCACAAGATTGGTTAAAAACCCTAATTGGACAAGAATATGCCTAGGGGGGATGAAAATGACCAAAATATTAATTCAATGACACAAACAAAGTTATTGGATCCACAAGAATGGTTAAAAACCCTAATTGGACAATAATAAGCCTAGGGAGGACGAAAATGACCTAATTGATCATCCAATGACACAAACACACCTATTGGATGCACAAGATTGGTTAAAAACCCTAATTGGACAAGAATAAGCCTAGGGAGGAAGAAAATGACCTAATTGATCATCCAATGACACAAACACACCTATTGGATGCACAAGATTGGTTTAAAACCCTAGTTGGACAAGAATATGCCTAGGGAGGACGAAAATGACCTAATTGATCATCCAATGACACAGATGAACTTATTGGATGCACAAGATTGGTTAAAAACCCTAATTGGACAAGAATAAGCCTAGGGAGGACGAAAATGACCTAATTGATCATCCAATGACACAAACACACCTATTGGATGCACAAGATTGGTTAAAAACCCTAATTGGACAAGAATATGCCTAGGGATGATGAAAATGACCTAAATATTAATTCAATGATACAAACAAACTTATTGGATGCACAAGATTGGTTAAAAACCCTAATTCGACAAGAATAAGCCTAGGGAGGACGAAAATGACCTAATTGATCATCCAATGACACAAACACACCTACTGGATGCACAAGATTGGTTAAAAACCCTAATTGGACAAGAATATACCTAGGGAGGACAAAAATGACCTAAATGTTAATTCAATGACACAAACGAACTTATTGGATGCACAACATTGGTTAAAAACCCTAATTGGACAAGGATAAGCCTAGGGAGGACGAAAATGACCTAATTGATCACCCAATGACACAAACACACCTATTGGATGCACAAGATTGGTTAAAAACCCTAATTGGACAAGAATATGCCTAGGGAGGACGAAAATGACCTAAATGTTAATCCAATGACACAAATAAACTTATTGGATGCACAAGATTGGTTAAAAACCCTAATTGGACAAGAATAAGCCTAGGGAGGACGAATATGACCTAAATGTTAATCCAATGACACAACTCAACTTATTGGATGCACAAGATAGGTTAAAAACCCTAATTGGACAAGAATAAGCCTAGGGAGGACGAAAATGACATAAATATTAATTCAATGACAGAAACAAAGTTATTGGATGCACAACATTGGTTAAAAACCCTAATTGGACAAGAATAAGCATAGGGAGGACGAAAATGGCCTAATTGATCATCCAATGACACAAACACACCTATTGGATGCACAAGATTGGTTAAAAACCCTAATTGGACAAGAATAAGCCTAGGGAGAACGAAAATGACCTAATTGATCATCCAATGACACAAACACAACTATTGGATGCACAAGATTGGTTAAAAACCCTAATTGGACAAGAATAAGCCTAGGGAGGACGAAAATGACCTAATTGATCATCCAATGACACAAACACACCTATTGGATGCACAAGATTGGTTAAAAACCCTAATTGGACAAGAATATTCCTAGGGAGGACGAAAAAATGACCTAAATATTAATTCAATGACACAAACAAAGTTATTGGATGCACAAGATTGGATAAAAACCCTAATTGGACAAGAATAAGCCTAGGGAGGACGAAAATGACCTAATTGATCATCCAATGACACAAACACACCTATTGGATGCACAAGATTGGTTAAAAACCCTAATTGGACAAGAATATGCCTAGGGAGGACGAAAATGACCTAAATGTTAATCCAATGACACAATTGAACATATTGGATGTACAAGATTGGTTAAAAACCCTAATTGGACAAGAATAAGCCTAGGGAGGACGAAAATGACCTAATTGATCATCCAATGACACAAACACACCTATTGGATGCACAAGATTGGTTAAAAACCCTAATTGGACAAGAATAAGCCTAGGGAGGACGAAAATGACCTAATTGATCATCCATTGCCACAAACACACCTATGGGATGCACAAGATTGGTTAAAAACCCTAATTGGACAAGAATATGCCTTGGGAGGACGAAAATGACCTAATTGGTCATCCAATGACACAAACACACCTATTGGATGCAAAAGATTGGTTAAAAACCCTAATTGGACAAGAATAAGCCTAGGGAGGACGAAAATGACCTAATTGATCATCCAATGACACAAACACACCTATTGGATGCACAAGATTGGTTAAAAACCCTAATTGGACAAGAATAAGCCTAGGGAGGACGAAAATGACCTAATTGATCATCCAATGACACAAACACACCTATTGGATGCACAAGATTGGTTAAAAACCCTAATTGGACAAGAATATGCCTAGGGAGGACGAAAATGACCTAAATATTAATTTAATGACACAAACAAAGTTTTTGGATGCACAAGATTAATTAAAAACCCTAATTGGACAAGAATAAACCTAGGGAGGACGAAAATGACCTAATTGATCATCCAATGACACAAATACACCTATTGGATGCAAAAGATTGGTTAAAAATCCTAATTGGACAAGATGATGCCTAGGGAGGACGAAAATGACCTAAATATTAATTCAATGACACAAACAAACTTATTGGATGCACAAGATTGGTTAAAAACCCTAATTGGACAAAAATAAGCCTAGGGAGGACGAAAATGACCTAATTGATAATCCAATGACACAAACAAACTTATTGGATGCACAAGATTGGTTAAAAACCCTAATTGGACAAGAATAAACCAAGGGAGGACAAAAATGACCTAAATGTTAATCCAATGACACTACTCAACTTATTGGAAGCACAAGATTGGTTAAAAACCCTAATTGGACAAGAATAAGCCTAGGGAGGACGAAAATGACCTAATTGATCATCCAATGACACAAACACACCTATTGGATGCACAAGATTGGTTAAAAACCCTAATTGGACAAGAATAAGCCTAGGGAGGACGAAAATGACCTAATTGATCATCCAATGACACAAACACACCTATTGGATGCACAAGATTGGTTAAAAACCCTAATTGGACAAGAATATGCCTAGGGAGGACGAAAATGACCTAAATGTTAATCCAATGACACAAATGAACTTATTGGATGCACAAGATTGGTTAAAAACCCTAATTGGACAAGAATAAGCCTTGGGAGGACGAAAATGACCTAATTGATCATCCAATGACACAAGCACACCTATTGGATGCACAAGATTGGTTAAAAACCCTAATTGGACAAGAATATGCCTATGGAGGACGAAAATGACCTAAATATTAATTCAAAGACACAAACAAAGTTATTGGATGCACAAGATTGGTTAAAAACCCTAATTGGACAAGAATAAGCCTAGGGAGGACGAAAATGACCTAATTGATCATCCAATGACACAAACACACCTATTGGATGCACAAGATTGGTTAAAAACCCTAATTGGACAAGAATATGCCTAGGGAGGACGAAAATGACCTAAATGTTAATCCAATGACACAAATGAACATTTTGGATGCACAAGATTGGTTAAAAACCCTAATTGGACAAGAATAAGCCTTGGGAGGACGAAAATGACCTAATTGATCATCCAATGACACAAACACACCTATTGAATGCACAAGACTGGTTAAAAACCCTAGTTGGACAAGAATATGCCTAGGAAGGACGAAAATGACCTAATTGATCATCCAATGACACAAATGAACTTATTGGATGCACAAGATTGGTTAAAAACCCTAATTGGACAAGAATAAGCCTAGGGAGGATGAAAATGACCTAATTGATCATCCAATGACACAAACACACCTATTGGATGCACAAGATTGGTTAAAAACCCTAATTGGACAAGAATATGCCTAGGGAGGACGAAAATGACCTAAATGTTAATCCAATGACACAAATGAACTTATTGGATGCACAAGATTGGTTAAAAACCCTAATTGGACAAGAATAAGCCTAAGGAGGACGAATATGACCTAAATGCTTATCCAATGACACAACTCAACTTATTGGATGCACAAGATTGGTTAAAAAACCCTAATTGGACAAGAATAAGCCTAGGGAGGACGAAAATGACCTAATTGATCATCCAATGACACAAACACACCTATTGGATGCACAAGATTGGTTAAAAACCCTAATCGGACAAGAATATGCTTAGGGAGGACGAAAGTGACCTAATTGATCATCCAATGACACAAACACACCTATTGGATGCACAAGATTGGTTAAAACCCCTAATTGGACAAGAATATGCCTAGGGAGGACGAAAATGACCTAAATATTAATTCAATGACACAAACAAACTTATTGGATGCACAAGATTGGTTAAAAACCCTAATTGGACAAGAATAAGCTTAGGGAGGACGAAAATGACCTAATTGATCATCCAATGACACAAACACACCTTTTGGAAGCACAAGATTGGTTAAAAACCCTAATTGGACAAGAATATGCCTAGGGAGGACGAAAATGACCTAAATGTTAATCCAAAGACACAAATGAACTTATTGGATGCACAAGATTAGTTAAAAACCATAATTGGACAAGAATAAGCCTAGGGAGGACGAAAATGACCTAATTGATCATCCAATGACACAAACACACCTATTGGATGCACAAGATTCGTTAAAAACCCTAATTGGACAAGAATATACCTAGGGAGGACGAAAATGATCTAATTCATCATCCAATGGCACAAACACACCTATTGGATGCACAAGATTGGTTAAAAACCCTAATTGGACAAGAATAAGCCTAGGGAGGACGAAAATGACCTAATTGATCATCCAATGACACAAACACACCTATTGGATGCACAAGATTGGTTAAAAACCCTAATTGGACAAGAATAAGCCTAGGGAGGACGAAAATGACCTAATTGATCATCCATTGCCACAAACACACCTATTGGATGCACAAGATTGGTTAAAAACCCTAATTGGACAAGAATATGCCTAGGGAGGACGAAAATGACCTAAATATTAATTCAATGACACTAACAAACATATTGGATGCACAAGATTGGTTAAAAATCCTAATTGGACAAGAATAAGCCTAGGAAGGATAAAAATGACCTAATTGATCATCCAATGACACAAACACACCTATTGGAAGCACAAGATTGGTTAAAAACCCTAATTGGACAAGAATATGCCTAGGGAGGACGAAAATGACCTAAATGTTAATCCAATGACACAAATAAACTTATTGGATGCACAAGATTGGTTAAAAACCCTAATTGGACAAGAATAAGCCTAGGGAGGACGAAAATGACCTAATTGATCATCCAATGACAGAAACACACCGATTGGATTCACAAGATTGGTTAAAAACCCTAATTCGACAAGAATATGCCTAAGGAGGACGAAAATGACCTAAATATTAATTCAATGACACAAACAAAGTTATTGGATGCACAAGATTGGTTAAAAACCCTAATTGGACAAGAATAAGCCTTGGGATGATGAAAATGACCTAATTGATCATCCAATGACACAAACACACCTATTGGATGCACAAGATTGGTTAAAAACCCTAATTGGACAAGAATAAGCCTAGGGAGGACGAAAATGACCTAATTGATCATCCAATGACACAAACACACCTATTGGATGCACAAGATTGGTTAAAAACCCTAATTGGACAAGAATAAGCCTAGGGAGGACGAAAATGACCTAATTGATCATCCAATGACACAAACACACCTATTGGATGCACAAGATTGGTTAAAAACCCTAATTGGACAAGAATAAGCCTAGGGAGGACGAAAATGACCTAATTGATCATCCAATGACACAAACACACCTATTGGATGCACAAGATTGGTTAAAAACCCTAATTGGACAAGAATATGCCTAGGGAGGACGAAAATGACCTAAATGTTAATCCAATGACACAAATGAACTTATTGGATGCACAAGATTGGTTAAAAACCTAATTCGACAAAAATAAGCCTAGGGAGAATGAAAATGACCTAAATATTAATCCAATGACACAACTCAACTTATTGGATGCACAAGATTGGTTAAAAACCCTAATTGGACAAGAATAACCCTAGGGAGGACGAAAATGACCTAATTGATCATCCAATGACACAAACACACCTATTGGATGCACAAGATTGGTTAAAAACCCTAATTGGACAAGAATAAGCCTAGGGAGGACGAAAATGACCTAATTGATCATCCAATGACACAAACACACCTATTTGATGGACAAGATTGGTTAAAAACCCTAATTGGACAAGAATAAGCCTAGGGAGGACGAAAATGACCTAATTGATCATCCAATGACACAAACACACCTATTAGATGCACAAGATTGGTTAAAAACCCTAATTGGACAAGAATATGCCTAGGGAGGAGGAAAATGACCTAAATATTAATTCAATGACACAAACAAAGTTATTGGATGCACAAGATTGGTTAAAAACCCTAATTGGACAAGAGTAAGCCTAGGGAGGACGAAAATGACCTAATTGATCATCCAATGACACAAACACACCTATTGGATGCACAAGATTGGTTAAAAACCCTAATTGGACAAGAATATGCCTAGGGAGGAGGAAAATGACCTAAATATTAATTCAATGACACATACAAAGTTATTGGATGCACAAGATTGGTTAAAAACCCTAATTGGACAAGAATAAGCCTAGGGAGGACGAAAATGACCTAATTGATCATCCAATGACACAAACACACCTATTGGATGCACAAGATTGGTTAAAAACCCTAATTGGACAAGAATATGCCTAGGGAGGACGAAAATGACCTAAATATTAATTCAATGACACAAACAAACTTTTTGGATGCACAAGATTGGTTCAAAACCCTAATTGGACAAGAATAAGCCTAGGGAGGACGAAAATGACCTAAATGTTAATCCAATGACACAAACACACCTATTGGATGCACAAGATTGGTTAAAAACCCTAATTGGACAAGAATAAGCCTAAGGAGGACGAAAATGACCTAATTGATCATCCAATGACACAAACACACCTATTGGATGCACAAGATTGGTTAAAAATCCTAATTGGACAAGAATAAGCCTAGGGAGGATAAAAATGACCTAATTGATCATCCAATGACACAAACACACCTATTGGATGCACAAGATTGGTTAAAAACCCTAATTGGACAAGAATAAGCCTAGGGAGGACGAAAATGACCTAATTGATCATCCAATGACACAAACACACCTATTGGATGCACAAGATTGGTTAAAAACCCTAATTGGACAAGAATAAGCCTAGGGAGGACGAAAATGACCTAATTGATCATCCAATCACACAAACACACCTATTGGATGCACAAGATTGGTTAAAAACCATAGTTGGACATGAATATGCCTAGGGAGGATGAAAATGACCTAATTGATCATCCAATGACACAAATGAACTTATTGGATGCACAAGATTGGTTAAAAACACTAATTGGACAAAAATAAGCCTAGGGAGGACAAAAATGACCTAATTGATCATCCAATGACACAAACACACCTATTGGATGCACAAGATTGGTTAAAAACCCTAATTGGACAAGAATAAGCCTAGGGAGGACGAAAATGACCTAATTGATCATCCAATGACACAAACACACCTATTGGATGCACAAGATTGGTTAAAAACCCTAATTGGACAAGAATAAGCCTAGGGAGGACGAAAATGACCTAATTGATCATCCAATGACACAAACACATCTATTGGATGCACAAGATTGGTTAAAAACCCTATTTGGACAAGAATATGCCTAGGGAGGACGAAAATGACCTAATTGATCATCCAATGACACAAAGAAACCTATTGGATGAACAAGATTGGTTAAAAACCCTAATTGGACAAGAATAAGCCTTGGGAGGACGAAAATGACCTAATTGATCATCCAATGACACAAACACACCTATTGGATGCACAAGATTGGTTAAAAACCCTAATTGGACAAGAATAAGCCTAGGGAGGACGAAAATGACCTAATTGATCATCCAATGACACAAACACACCTATTGGATGCACAAGATCGGTTAAAAACCCTAATTGGACAAGAATAAGCCTAGGGAGGACTAAAATGACCTAATTGATCATCCAATGACACAAACACACCTATTGGATGCACAAGATTGGTTAAAAATCGTAATTGGACAAGAATATTCCTAGGGAGGACGAAAATGACCTAAATGTTAATCCAATGACACAAATGAACTTATTGGATGCACAAGATTGGTTAAAAACCCTAATTGGACAAGAATAAGCCTAGGAAGGACGAAAATAACCTAATTGATCATCCAATGACACAAACACACCTATTGGATGCACAAGATTGGTTAAAAACCCTAATTGGACAAGAATATGCCTAGGGAGGACGAAAATCACCTAAATATTAATTCAATGACACAAACAAAGTTATTGGATGCACAAGATTGGTTAAAAACCCTATTTGGACAAGAATAAGCCTAGGGAGAACGAAAATGACCTAAATGTTAATCCAATGACACAACTCAACTTATTTGATGCACAAGATTGGTTAAAAACCCTAATTGGACAAGAATAAGTATAGAAAGGACGAAAATGACCTAATTGATCATCCAATGACACAAACACACCTATTGGATGCACAAGATTGGTTAAAAACCCTAATTGGACAAGAATATGCCTAGGGAGGACGAAAATGACCTAAATGTTAATCCAATGACACAAATGAACTTATTGGATGCACAAGATTGGTTAAAAACCCTAAGTGGACAAGAATAAGCCTAGGAAGGACGAAAATAACCTAATTGATCATCCAATGACACAAAAACACCTATTGGATTCACAAGATTGGTTAAAAACCCTAATTGGACAAGAATATGCCTAGGGAGGACGAAAATGACCAAAATATTAATTCAATAACACAAACAAAGTTATTGGATGCACAAGATTGGTTAAAAACCCTAATTGGACAAGAATAAGCCTAGGGAGGACGAAAATGACCTAATTGATCATCCAATGACACAAACACACCTATTGGATGCACAAGATTGGTTAAAAACCCTAATTGGACAAGAATATGCCTAGGGAGGACGAAAATGACCTAAATATTAATTTAATGAAACAAACAAACTTATTGGATGCACAAGATTGGTTAAAAACCCTAATTGGACAAGAATAAGCCTAGGGAGGACGAAAATGACCTAATTGATCATCCAATGTCACAAACACACCTATTGGATGCACAAGATTGGTTAAAAACCCTAATTGGACAAGAATATGCCTAGGGAGGACGAATATGACCTAAATGTTAATTCAATGACAAAAACGAACATATTGGATGCACAACATTGGTTAAAAACCCTAATTGGACAAGAATAGGCCTAGGGAGGACGAAAGTGACCTAATTGATCATCCAATGACACTAACACACCTATTGGATGCACAAGATTGGTTAAAAACCCTAATTGCACAAGAATATGCCTAGGGAGGACAAAAGTGACCTAATTTATCATCCAATGACACAAATGAACTTATTGGATGCACAAGATTAGTTAAAAACCCTAATTGGACAAGAATAAGCCTAGGGAGGACGAAAATGACCTAATTGATCATCCAATGACACAAACACACCTATTGGATGCACAAGATTGGTTAAAAACCCTAATTGGACAAGAATAAGCCTAGGGAGGACGAAAATGACCTAATTGATCATCCAATGACACAAACACACCTATTGGATGCACAAGATTGGTTAAAAACCCTAATTGGACAAGAATAAGCCTAGGGAGGACGAAAATGACCTAATTGGTCATCCATTGCCACAGACACACCTATTGGATGCACAAGATTGGTTAAAAACCCTAATTGGACAAGAATATGCCTATTGAGGACGAAAATGACTTAATTGGTCATCCAATGACACAAACACACCTATTGGATGCACAAGATTGGTTAAAAACCCTAATTGGACAAGAATATGCCTAGGGAGGATGAAAATAACCTAATTGATCATCCAATGAGACAAACACACCTATTGGATGCACAAGATTGGTTAAAAACCCTAACTGGACAAGAATATGCCTAGGGAGGACGAAAATGACCTAAATGTTAATCCAATGACACAAATGAACTTATTGGATGCACAAGATTGGTTAAAAACCCTAATTGATCATCCAATGAAAAAAACACACCTATTGGATGCACAAGATTGGTTAAAAACCCTAATTGGACAAGAATAAGCCTAGGGAGGACGAAAATGACCTAAATGTCAATCCAATGACACAACTCAACTTATTGGATGCACAAGATTGGTTAAAAATCCTAATTGGACAAGAATAAGCCTATGGAGGACGCAAATGACCTAATTGATCATCCAATGACACAAACACACCTATTGGATGCACAAGATTGGTTAAAAACCCTAATTGGACAAGAATATGCGTAGGGAGGAGGAAAATAACCTAAATATTAATTCAATGACACAAACAAAGTTATTGGATGCACAAGATTGGTTAAAAACCCTAATTGGACAAGAATAAGCCTAGGGAGGACGAAAATGACCTAATTGATCATCCAATGACACAAACACACCTATTGGATGCACAAGATTGGTTAAAAACCCTAATTGGACAAGAATATGCCTAGGGAGGACGAAAATGACCTCATTGATCATCCAATGACACAAATGAACTTATTGGATGCACAAGATTAGTTAAAAACCATAATTGGACAGGAATAAGCCTAAGGAGGACGAAAATAACCTAATTGATCATCCAATGACACAAATACAGCTATTGGATGCATAAGATTGGTTAAAAACCCTAATTGGACAAGAATATGCCTAGGGAGGACGAAAATGACCTAAATGTTAATCCAATGACACAAATGAACTTATTGGATGCACAAGATTGGTTAAAAACCCTAATTGGACAAGAATAAGCCTAGGGAGGACGAAAATGACCTAATTGATCATCCAATGACACAAACACACCTATTGGATGCACAAGATTGGTTAAAAACCCTAATTGGACAAGAATAAGCCTAGGGAGGACGAAAATGACCTAATTGATCATCCAATGACACAAACACACCTATTGGATGCACAAGATTAGTTAAAAACCCTAATTGGACAAGAATAAGCATAGGGAGGACGAAAATGACCTAATTGATCATCCAATGACACAAACACACCAATTGGATGCACAAGATTGGTTAAAAACCCTAATTGGACAAGAATATGCCTAGGGAGGACGAAAATGACCTAATTGATAATCCAATGACACAAACACACCTATTGGATGCACAAGATTGGTTAAAAACCATAATTGGACAAGAATAAGTCTAGGGAGGACAAAAATGACCTAATTGATCATCCAATGACACAAACACACCTATTGGATGCACAAGATTGGTTTAAAACCCTAATTGGACAAGAATATGCCTAGGGAGGACGAAAATGACCCAAATATTAATTCAATGACACAAACAAACTTATTGGATGCACAAGATTGGTTAAAAACCCTAATTGGACAAGAATAAGCCTAGGGAGGACGAAAATGACCTAATTGATCATCCAATGACACAAACACACCTATTGGATGCACAAGATTGGTTAAAAACCCTAATTGGACAAGAATATGCCTAGGGAGGACGAAAATGACCTAGTTTATCATCCAATGACACAAACACACCAATTGGATACACAAGATTGGTTAAAAACCCTAATTGGACAAGAATATGACGGGGGAGGACGAAATTGACCTAAATGTTAATCCAATGACACAAATGAACTTATTGGCTGCACAAGATTGGTTAAAAACCCAAATTGGACAAGAATAAGCCTTGGGAGGACGAAAATGACCTAATTGATCATCCAATGACACAAACACACCTATTGGATGCACAAGATTGGTTAAAAACCCTAATTGGACAAGAATATGCCTAGCGAGGACGAAAATGACCTAATTGATCATCCAATGACACAAACACACCTATTGGATGCACAAGATTGGTTAAAAACCCTAGTTGGACAAGAATATGCCTAGGGAGGACGAAAATGACCTAATTGATCATCCAATGACACAAATGAACTTATTGGATGCACAAGATTGGTTAAAAACCCTAGTTGGACAAGAATATGCTTAGGGAGGACAAAAATGACCTAATTGATCATCCAATGACACAAATGAACTTATTGGAAGCACAAGATTTGTTAAAAACCCTAATTGGACAAGAATAAGCCTAGGGAGGACGAAAATGACCTAATTAAACATCCAATGACACAAACACACCTATTGGATGCACAAGATTGGTTAAAAACGCTAATTGGACAAGAATATGCCTTGGGAGGACGAAAATGACCTAAATTTTAATCCAATGACACAACTCAACTTATTGGATGCACAAGATTGGTTAAAAACCCTAATTGGACAAGAATAAGCCTAGGGAGGACGAAAATAACCTAATTGATCATCCAATGACATAAACACACCTATTGGATGCACAAGATTGGTTAAAAACCCTAATTGGACAAGAATAAGCCTAGGGAGGACGAAAATGACCTAATTGATCATCCAATGACACAAACACACCTATTGGATGCACAAGATTGGTTAAAAACCCTAATTGGACAAGAATAAGCCTAGGGAGGACGAAAATGACCTAATTGATCATCCAATGACACAAACACACCAATTGGATGCACAAGATTGGTTAAAAACCCTAGTTGGACAAGAACATGCCTAGGGAGGACGAAAATGACCAAAATATTAATTCAATGACACAAACAAAGTTATTGGATGCACAAGATTGGTTAAAAACCCTAATTGGACAAGAATAAGCCTAGGGAGGACGAAAATGACCTAATTGATCATCCAATGACACAAACACACCTATTGGATGCACAAGATTGGTTAAAAACCCTAATTGGACAAGAATAAGCCTAGGGAGGACGAAAATGACCTAATTGATCATCCAATGACACAAACACACCTATTGGATGCACAAGATTGGTTAAAAACCCTAATTGGACAAGAATAAGCCTAGGGAGGACGAAAATGACCTAATTGATCATCCAATGACACAAACACATCTATTGGAAGCACAAGATTGGTTAGAAACCCTAGTTGGACAAGAATATGCCTAGGGAGGACGAAAATGACCTAATTGATCATCCAATGACACAAATGAACTTATTGGATGCACAAGATTGCTTAAAAACCCTAATTGGACAAAAATAAGCATAGAAAGGACGAAAATGACCTAATTGATCATCCAATGACACAAACACACCTATTGGATGCACAAGATTGGTTAAAAACCCTAATTGGACAAGAATAAGCCTAGGGAGGACGAAAATGACCTAATTGATCATCCAATGACACAAACACACCTATTGGATGCACAAGATTGGTTAAAAACCCTAATTGGACAAGAATAAGCCTAGGGAGGACGAAAATGACCTAATTGATCATCCAATGACACAAACACACCTATTGGATGCACAAGATTGGTTAAAAACCCTAATTGGACAAGAATAAGCCTAGGGAGGACGAAAATGACCTAATTGATCATCCAATGACACAAACACACCTATTGGATGCACAAGATTGGTTAAAAACCCTAATTGGACAAGAATAAGCCTAGGGAGAATGAAAATGACCTTAATGTTAATCCAATGACACAACTCAACTTATTGGATGCACAAGATTGGTTAAAAACCCTAATTGGACAAGAATAAGCCTAGGGAGGACGAAAATGACCTAATTGATCATCCAATGACACAAACACACCTATTGGATGCACAAGATTGGTTAAAAACCCTAATTGGACAAGAATAAGCCTAGGGAGGACGAAAATGACCTAAATGTTAATCCAATGACACGAATCAACTTATTGGATGCACAAGATTGGTTAAAAACCCTAATTGGACAAGAATAAGCCTAGGAATGACGAAAATGACCTAATTGATCATCCAATGACACAAACACACCTATTGGATGCACAAGATTGGTTAAAAACCCTAATTGGACAAGAATATGCCTAGGGAGGACGAAAATGACCTAAATGTTAATCCAATGACACAAATGAACTTATTGGATGCACAAGATTGGTGAAAAACCCTAATTGGACAAGAATAAGCCTATGGAGGACGAAAATGACCTAATTGATCATCCAATGGCAAAAACACACCTATTGGATGCACAAGATTGGTTAAAAACCCTAATTGGACAAGAATAAGCCTAGGGAGGACGAAAATGACCTAATTGATCATCCAATGACACAAACACACCTATTGGATGCACAAGATTGGTTAAAAACCCTAATTGGACAAGAATAAGCCTAGGGAGGACGAAAATGACCTAATTGATCGTCCAATGACACAAGCACACCTATTGGATGCACAAGATTGGTTAAAAACCATAATTGGACAAGAATAAGCCTAGGGAGGACCAAAATGACCTAATTGATCATCCAATGACACAAATGAACTTATTGGATGCACAAGATTGGTTAAAAACCCTAATTGGACAAGAATATGCCTAGGGAGGACGAAAATGACCTAAATATTAATTCTATGACACAAACAAAGTTATTGGATGCACAAGATTGGTTAAAAACCCTAATTGGACAAGAATAAGCCTAGGGAGGACGAAAATGACCTAATTGATCATCCAATGACACAAACACACCTATTGGATGCACAAGATTGGTTAAAAACCCTAATTGGACAAGAATAAGCCTAGGGAGGACGAAAATGACCTAATTGATCATCCAATGACACAAACACACCTATTGGATGCACAAGATTGGTTAAAAACCCTAGTTACACAAGAATATGCCTAGGGAGGACGAAAATGACCTAATTGATTATCCAATGACACAAATGAAATTATTGGATGCACAAGATTGGTTAAAAACCCTAGTTGGACAAGAATATGCCTAGGGAGGACGAAAATGACCTAATTGATCATCCAATGACACAAACACACCTATTGGATGCACAAGATTGGTTAAAAACCCTAATTGGACAAGAATAAGCCTAGGGAGGACGAAAATGACCTAATTGATCATCCAATGACACAAACACACCTATTGGATGCACAAGATTGGTTAAAAACCCTAATTGGACAAGAATAAGCCTAGGGAGGATGAAAATGACCTAATTGATCATCCATTGCCACAAACACACCTATTGGACGCACAAGATTGGTTAAAAACCCTAATTGGACAAGAATATGCCTAGGGAGGACGAAAATGACCTAATTGGTCATCCAATGACACAAACACACCTATTGGATGCACAAGATTGGTTAAAAACCCTAATTGGACAAGAATATACCTAGGGAGGACGAAAATGACCTAATTGATCATCCAATGACAGAAACACACCTATTGGATGCACAAGATTCGTTAAAAACCCTAATTGGACAAGAATATGCCTAGCGAGGACGAAAATGACCTAATTGATCATCCAATGACACAAACACACCTATTGGATGCACAAGATAGGTTAAAAACCCTAATTGGACAAGAATATGCCTAGGGAGGACGAAAATGACCTAATTGATCATCCAATGACACAAACACACCTATTGGATGCACAAGATTGGTTAAAAACCCTAATTGGACAAGAATAAGCCTAGGGAGGACGAAAATGACCTAAATGTTAATCTAATGACACAACTCAACTTATTGGATGCAAAAGATTGGTTAAAAACCCTAATTGGGAAAGAATAAACCTAGGGAGGACGAAAATGACCTAATTGATCATCCAATGACACAAACACACCTATTGGATGCACAAGATTGGTTAAAAACCCTAATTGGACAAGAATAAGCCTAGGGAGGACGAAAATGACCTAAATGTTAATCCAATGACACAACTCAACTTATTGGATGCACATGATTGGTTAAAAACCCTAATTGGACAAGAATAAGCCTAGGGAGGACGAAAATAACCTAATTGATCATCCAATGACACAAACACACCTATTGGATGCACAAGATTCGTTAAAAACCCTAATTGGACAAGAATATGCCTATGGAAGACGAAAATGACCTAATTGATCATCCAATGACACAAACACACCTATTGGATGCACAAGATTGGTTAAAAACCCTAATTGGACAAGAATAAGCCTAGGGAGGACGAAAATGACCTAATTGATCATCCAATGACACAAACACACCTATTGGATGCACAAGATTGGTTAAAAACCCTAATTGGACAAGAATAAGCCTAGGGAGGACGAAAATGACCTAAATGTTAATCTAATGACACAACTCAACTTATTGGATGCAAAAGATTGGTTAAAAACCCTAATTGGGCAAGAATAAGCCTAGGGAGGACGAAAATGACCTAATTGATCATCCAATGACACAAACACACCTATTGGATGCACAAGATTGGTTAAAAACCCTAATTGGACAAGAATAAGCCTAGGGAGGACGAAAATGACCTAAATGTTAATCCAATGATACAACTCAACTTATTGGATGCACAAGATTGGTTAAAAACCCTAATTGGCCAAGAATAAGCCTAGGGAAGACGAAAATGACCTAATTGATCATCCAATGACACAAACACACCTATTGGATGCACAATATTGGTTAAAAACCCTAATTGGACAAGAATAAGCCTAGGGAGGACGAAAATGACCTAAATATTAATTCAATGACACAAACAAACTTATCGGATGCACAAGATTGGTTAAAAACCCTAATTGGACAAGAATAAGCCTAGGGAGGACGAAAATGACCTAATTGATCATCCAATGACACAAACACACCTATTGGATGCACAAGATTGGTTAAAAACCCTAATTGGACAAGAATATGCCTAGGGAGGACGAAAATGACCTAATTGATCATCCAATGACACAAACACACCTATTGGATGCCCAAGATTGCTTAAAAACCCAAATTGGACAAGAATATGCCTAGGGAGGACGAAAATGACCTAAATATTAATTCAATGACACAAACAAACTTATCGGATGCACAAGATTGGTTAAAAACCCTAATTGGACAAGAATAAGCCTAGGGAGGACGAAAATGACCTAATTGATCATCCAATGACACAAACACACCTATTGGATGCACAGGATTGGTTAAAAACCCTAATTGGACAAGAATAAGCCTAGGGAGGACGAAAATGACCTAATTGATTATCCAATGACACAAACACACCTATTGGAAGCACAAGATTGGTTAAAAACCCTAATTGGACAAGAATATGCATAGGTAGGACGAAAATGACCTAAATGTTAATCCAATGACACAAATGAGCTTATTGGATGCACAAGATTGGTTAAAAACCCTAATTGGACAAGAATAAGCCTAGGGAGGACGAATATGACCTAAATGTTAATCCAATGACACAACTCAACTTATTGGATGCACAAGATTGGTTAAAAACCCTAATTGGACAAGAATAAGCCTAGGGAGGACGAAAATGACCTAAATATTAATTCAATGACAGAAACAAAGTTATTGGATGCACAACATTGGTTAAAAACCCTAATTGGACAAGAATAAGCATAGGGAGGACGAAAATGGCCTAATTGATCATCCAATGACACAAACACACCTATTGGATGCACAAGATTGGTTAAAAACCCTAATTGGACAAGAATATGCCTAGGTAGGACGAAAATGACCTAAATTTTAATCCAATGACACAAATGAACTTATTGGATGCACAAGATTGGTTAAAAACCCTAATTGGACAAGAATAAGCCTAGGGAGGACGAATATGACCTAAATGTTAATCCAATGACACAACTCAACTTATTGGATGCACAAGATTGGTTAAAAACCCTAATTGGACAAGAATAAGCCTAGGGAAGACGAAAATGACCTAATTGATCATCCAATGACACAAACACACCTATTGGATGCACAAGATTGGTTAAAAACCCTAATTGGACAAGAATATGCCTAGGGAGGACGAAAGTGACCTAATTGATCATTTAATGACACAAACACACCTATTGGAGGCACAAGATTGGTTAAAACCCCTAATTGGACAAGAATATGCCTAGGGAGGACGAAAATGACCTAAATATTAATTCAATGACACAAACAAACTTATTGGATGCACAAGATTGGTTAAAAACCCTAATTGGACAAGAATAAGCCTAGGGAGGACGAATATGACCTAAATGTTAATCCAATGACACAACTCAACTTATTGGATGCACAAGATTGGTTAAAAACCCTAATTGGACAAGAATAAGCCTAGGGAAGACGAAAATGACCTATTTGATCATCCAATGACACAAACACACCTATTGGATGCACAAGATTGGTTAAAAACCCTAATTGGACAAGAATATGCCTAGGGAGGACGAAAGTGACCTAATTGATCATCCAATGACACAAACACACCTATTGGATGCACAAGATTGGTTAAAACCCCTAATTGGACAAGAATATGCCTAGGGAGGACGAAAATGACCTAAATATTAATTCAATGACACAAACAAACTTATTGGATGCACAAGATTGGTTAAAAACCCTAATTGGACAAGAATAAGCCCAGGGAAGACGAAAATGACCTAATTGATCATCCAATGACACAAACACACCTATTGGATGCACAAGATTGGTTAAAAACCCTAATTGGACAAGAATATGCCTAGGGAGGACAAATATGACCTAAATGTTAATTCAATGACAAAAACGAACTTATTGGATGCACAACATTGGTTAAAAACCCTAATTGGACAAGAATAAGCCTAGGGAGGACGAAAATGACCTAATTGATCATCCAATGACACAAACACACCTATTGGATGCACAAGATTGGTTAAAAACACTAATTGGACAAGAATATGCCTAGGGAGGACGAATATGACCTAAATGTTAATTCAATGACAAAAACGAACTTATTGGATGCACAACATTGGTTATAAACCCTAATTGGACAAGAATAAGCCTAGGGAGGACGAAAGTGACCTAATTGATCATCCAATGACACAAACACACCTATTGGAAGCACAAGATTGGTTAAAAACCCTAATTGGACAAGAATAAGCCTAGGGAGGACGAAAATGACGTAATTGATCATCCAATGACACAAACACAGCTATTGGATGCACAAGATTGGTTAAAAACCCTAATTGGACAAGAATAAGCCTAGGGAGGACGAAAATGGTCTAATTGATCATCCAATGTCACAAACACACCTATTGGAAGCACAAGATTGGTTAAAAACCCTAATTGGACAAGAATATGCCTAGGGAGGACGAAAATGACCTAAATGTTAATCCAATGACACAAATGAGCTTATTGGATGCACAAGATTGGTTAAAAACCCTAATTGGACAAGAATAAGCCTAGGGAGGACGAATATGACCTAAATGTTAATCCAATGACACAACTCAACTTATTGGATGCACAAGATTGGTTAAAAACCCTAATTGGACAAGAATAAGCCTAGGGAGGACGAAAATGACCTAATCGATCATCCAATGACACAAACACACCTATTGGATGCACAAGATTGGTTAAAAACCCTAATTGGACATGAATAAGCGTAGGGAGGACGAAAATGGCCTAATTGATCATCCAATGACACAAACACCCCTATTGGATGCACAAGATTGGTTAAAAACCCTAATTGGACAAGAATATGCCTAGGGAGGACGAAAATGACCTAAATGTTAATCCAATGACACAAATAAACTTATTGGATGCACAAGATTGGTTAAAAACCCTAATTGGACAAGAATAAGCCTAGGGAGGACGAATATGACCTAAATGTTAATCCAATGACACAACTCAACTTATTGGATGCACAAGATAGGTTAAAAACCCTAATTGGACAAGAATAAGCCTAGGGAGGACAAAAATGACCTAAATATTAATTCAATGACAGAAACAAAGTTATTGGATGCACAACATTGGTTAAAAACCCTAATTGGACAAGAATAAGCATAGGGAGGACGAAAATGGCCTAATTGATCATCCAATGACAAACACACCTATTGGATGCACAAGATTGGTTAAAAACCCTAATTGGACAAGAATATGCCTAGGGAGGACGAAAATGACCTAAATTTTAATCCAATGACACAAATGAACTTATTGGATGCACAAGATTGGTTAAAAACCCTAATTGGACAAGAATATGCCTAGGGAGGACGAATATGACCTAAATGTTAATTCAATGACAAAAACGAACATATTGGATGCACAACATTGGTTAAAAACCCTAATTGGACAAGAATAAGCCTAGGGAGGACGAAAATGACCTAATTGATCATCCAATGACACAAACACACCTATTGGATGCACAAGATTGGTTAAAAACACTAATTGGACAAGAATATGCCTAGGGAGGACGAATATGACCTAAATGTTAATTCAATGACAAAAACGAACTTATTGGATGCACAACATTGGTTAAAAACCCTAATTGGACAAGAATAAGCCTAGGGAGGACGAAAGTGACCTAATTGATCATCCAATGACACAAACACACCTATTGGAAGCACAAGATTGGTTAAAAACCCTAATTGGACAAGAATAAGCCTAGGGAGGACGAAAATGACGTAATTGATCATCCAATGACACAAACACAGCTATTGGATGCACAAGATTGGTTAAAAACCCTAATTGGACAAGAATAAGCCTAGGGAGGACGAAAATGACCTAACTGATCATCCAATGACACAAACACACCTATTGGAAGCACAAGATTGGTTAAAAACCCTAATTGGACAAGAATATGCCTAGGGAGGACGAAAATGACCTAAATGTTAATCCAATGACACAAATGAGCTTATTGGATGCACAAGATTGGTTAAAAACCCTAATTGGACAAGAATAAGCCTAGGGAGGACGAATATGACCTAAATGTTAATCCAATGACACAACTCAACTTATTGGATCCACAAGATTGGTTAAAAACCCTAATTGGACAAGAATAAGCCTAGGGAGGACGAAAATGACCTAATCGATCATCCAATGACACAAACACACCTATTGGATGCACAAGATTGGTTAAAAACCCTAATTGGACAAGAATAAGCATAGGGAGGACGAAAATGGCCTAATTGATCATCCAATGACACAAACACACCTATTGGATGCACAAGATTGGTTAAACACCCTAATTGGACAAGAATATGCCTAGGGAGGACGAAAATGACCTAAATGTTAATCCAATGACACAAATAAACTTATTGGATGCACAAGATTGGTTAAAAACCCTAATTGGACAAGAATAAGCCTAGGGAGGACGAATATGACCTAAATGTTAATCCAATGACACAACTCAACTTATTGGATGCACAAGATTGGTTAAAAACCCTAATTGGACAAGAATAAGCCTAGGGAGGACGAAAATGACCTAATTGATCATCCAATGACACAAACACACCTATTGGATGCACAAGATTGGTTAAAAACCCTAATTGGACAAGAATATGCCTAGGGAGGACGAAAGTGACCTAATTGATCATCCAATGACACAAACACAGCTATTGGATGCACAAGATTGGTTAAAACCCCTAATTGGACAAGAATATGCCTAGGGAAGACGAAAATGACCTAAATATTAATTCAATGACACAAACAAACTTATTGGATGCACAAGATTGGTTAAAAACCCTAATTGGACAAGAATAAGCCTAGGGAGGACGAAAATGACCTAATTGATCATCCAATGACACAAACACACCTATTGGATGCACAAGATTGGTTAAAAACCCTAATTGGACAAGAATATGCCTAGGGAGGACGAATATGACCTAAATGTTAATTCAATGACAAAAACGAACTTATTGGATGCACAACTTTGGTTAAAAACCCTAATTGGACAAGAATAAGCCTAGGGAGGACGAAAATGACCTAATTGATCATCCAATGACACAAAAACACCTATTGGAAGCACAAGATTGGTTAAAAACCCTAATTGGACAAGAATAAGCCTAGGGAGGACGAAAATGACGTAATTGATCATCCAATGACACAAACACAGCTATTGGATGCACAAGATTGGTTAAAAACCCTAATTGGACAAGAATAAGCCTAGGGAGGACGAAAATGACCTAATTGATCATCCAATGACACAAACACACCTATTGGAAGCACAAGATTGGTTAAAAACCCTAATTGGACAAGAATATGCCTAGGGAGGACGAAAATGACCTAAATGTTAATCCAATGACACAAATCAACTTATTGGATGCACAAGATTTGTTAAAAACCCTAATTGGACAAGAATAAGCCTAGGGAGGACGAAAATGACCTAATTGATCATCCAATGACACAAACACACCTATTGGATGCACAAGATTGGTTAAAAACCCTAATTGGACAAGAATATGCCTAGGGAGGACGAAAATGACCTAAATGTTAATCCAATGACACAACTCAACCTATTGGATGCACAAGATTGGTTAAAAACCCTAATTGGACAAGAATAAGCCTAGGGAGGACGATAAATGACCTAATTGATCATCCAATGACACAAACACACCTATTGGATGCACAAGATTGGTTAAAAACCCTAATTGGACAAGAATAAGCCTAGGGAGGACGAAAATGACCTAATTGATCATCCAATGACACAAACACACCTATTGGATGCACAAGATTGGTTAAAAACCCTAATTGGACAAGAATAAGCCTAGGGAGAATGAAAATGACCTAAATGTAATCCAATGACACAACTCAACTTATTGGATGCACAAGATTGGTTAAAAACCCTAATTGGACAAGAATAAGCCTAGGGAGGACGAAAATGACCTAATTGATCATCCAATGACACAAACACACCTATTGGATGCACAAGATTGGTTAAAAACCCTAATTGGACAAGAATAAGCCTTGGGAGAACGAAAATGATCTAAATGTTAATCCAATGACACAACTCAACTTATTGGATGCACAAGATTGGTTAAAAACCCTAATTGGACAAGAATAAGCCTAGGGAGGACGAAAATGACCTAATTGATCATCCAATGACACAAACACACCTATTGGATGCACAAGATTGGTTAAAAACCCTAGTTGGACAAGAATATGCCTAGGGAGGACGAAAATGACCTAATTGATCATCCAATGACACAAATGAACTTATTGGATGCACAAGATTGGTTAAAAACCCTAGTTGGACAAGAATATGCCTAAGGAGGACGAAAATGACCTAATTGATCATCCAATGACACAAATGAACTTATTGGATAGAATAAGCCTAGGGAGGACGAAAATGACCTAATTGATCATCCAATGACACAAACACACCTATTGGATGCACAAGATTGGTTAAAAACCCTAATTGGACAAGAATAAGCCTAGGGAGGACGAAAATGACCTAATTGATCATCCAATGACACAAACACACCTATTGGATGCACAAGATTGGTTAAAAACCCTAATTGGACAAGAAGATGCCTAGGGAGGACAAAAATGACCTAATTGATCATCGAATGACACAAACACACCTATTGGATGCAAAAGTTTGGTTAAAAACCCTAATTGGACAAGAATAAGCCAAGGGAGAACGAATATGACCTAAATGTTAATCCAATAACACAAATGAACTTATTGGATGCACAAGATTGGTTAAAAACCCTAATTCGACAAGAATAAGCCTAGGGAGAACGAAAATGACCTAAATGTTAATCCAATGACACAAATGAACTTATTGGATGCACAAGATTAATTAAAAACCCTAATTGGACAAGAATAAGCCTAGGGAGGACGAAAATGACCTAATTGATCATCCAATGACACAAACACACCTATTGGATGCACAAGATTGGTTAAAAACCCTAATTGGACAAGAAGATGCCTAGGGAGGACAAAAATGACCTAATTGATCATCGAATGACACAAACACACCTATTGGATGCAAAAGTTTGGTTAAAAACCCTAATTGGACAAGAATAAGCCAAGGGAGAACGAATATGACCTAAATGTTAATCCAATAACACAAATGAACTTATTGGATGCACAAGATTGGTTAAAAACCCTAATTCGACAAGAATAAGCCTAGGGAGAACGAAAATGACCTAAATGTTAATCCAATGACACAAATGAACTTATTGGATGCACAAGATTAATTAAAAACCCTAATTGGACAAGAATAAGCCTAGGGAGGACGAAAATGACCTAATTGATCATCCAATGACACAAACACACCTATTGGATGCACAAGATTGGTTAAAAACCCTAATTGGACAAGAATAAGCATAGGGAGGACGAAAATGGCCTAATTGATCATCCAATGACACAAACACACCTATTGGATGCACAAGATTGGTTAAAAACCCTAATTGGACAAGAATATGCCTAGGGAGGACGAAAATGACCTAAATGTTAATCCAATGACACAAATGAACTTATTGGTTGCACAAGATTGGTTAAAAACCCTAATTGGACAAGAATAAGCCTAGGGAGGACGAATATGACCTAAATGTTAATCCAATGACACAACTCAACTTATTGGATGCACAAGATTGGTTAAAAACCCTAATTGGACAAGAATAAGCCTAGGGAGGACGAAAATGACCTAAATGTCAATCCAATGACACAACTCTACTTATTGGATGCACAAGATTGGTTAAAAACCCTAATTGGACAAGAATAAGCCTATGGTGGACGAAAATGACTTAATTGATCATCCAATGACACAAAGACACCTATTGGATGCACAAGATTGGTTAAAAACCCTAATTGGACAAGAATAAGCCTAGGGAGGACGAATATGACCTAAATGTTAATCCAATGACACAACTCAACTTATTGGATGCACAAGATTGGTTAAAAACCCTAATTGGACAAGAATAAGCCTAGGGAGGACGAAAATGACCTAATTGATCATCCAATGACACAAACACACCTATTGGATGCACAAGATTGGTTAAAAACCCTAATTGGACAAGAATAAGCCTACGGAGTACGAAAATGACCTAATTGATCATCCAATGACACAAACACACCTATTGGATGCACAAGATTGGTTAAAAACCCTAGTTGGACAAGAACATGCCTAGGGAGGACGCAAATGACCTAATTGATCATCCAATGACACTAATGAACTTATTGGATGCACAATATTGGTTAAAAACCCTAATTGGACAAGAATAAGCCTAGGGGAACGAAAATGACCTAATTGATCATCCAATGACACAAACACACCTATTGGATGCCCAAGATTGGTTAAAAACCCTAATTGGACAAGAATAAGCCTAGGGAGGACGAAAATGACCTAATTGATCGTCCAATGACACTAATGAACTTATTGGATGCACAAGATTGGTTAAAAACCCTAATTGGACAAGAATAAGCCTAGGGAGGATGAAAATGACTTAATTGATCATCCAATGACACTAATGAACTTATTGGATGCACAAGATTGGTTAAAAACCCTAATTGGACAAGAATAAGCCTAGGGAGGACGAAAATGACCTAATTGATCATCCAATGACACAAACACACCTATTGGATGCACAAGATTGGTTAAAAACCCTAATTGGACAAGAATATGCCTAGGGAGAACGAAAATGACCTAATTGATCATCCATTGACACAAACACACCTATTGGATGCACAAGATTGGTTAAAAACCCTAATTGGACAAGAATATGCCTAGGGAGGACGGATATGACCTAAATGTTAATCCAATGACACAAATGAACTTATTGGATGCACAAGATTGGTTAAAAACCCTAATTGGACAAGAATAAGCCTAGGGAGGATAAAAATGACCTAATTGATCATCCAATGACACTGATGAACTTATTGGATGCACAAGATTGGTTAAAAACCCTAATTGGACAAGAATAAGCCTAGGGAGGACGAAAATGACCTAATTGATCATCCAATGACACAAACACACCTATTGGATGCACAAGATTGGTTAAAAACCCTAATTGGACAAGAATAAGCCTAGGGAGGACGAAAATGACCTAATTGATCATCCAATGACACAAACACACCTATTGGATGCAAAAGATTGGTTAAAAACCCTAATTGGACAAGAATATGGCTAGGGAGGACGAAAATGACCTAATTGATCATCCAATGACACAAACATACCTATTGGATGCACAAGATCGGTTAAAAACCCTAATTGGACAAGAATAAGCCTAAGGGGGACGAAAATGACCTAATTGATCATCCAATGACACAAACACACCTATTGGATGCACAAGATTGGTTAAAAACCCTAATTGGACAAGAATATGCCTAGGGATGACGAAAATGACCTAATTGATCATCCAATGACACAAACACACCTATTGGATGCACAAGATTGGTTAAAAGCCCTAATTGGACAAAAATATGCCTAGGGAGGATGAAAATGACCTAAATGTTAATCCAATGACACAACTCAACTTATTGGATGCACAAGATTGGTTAAAAACCCTAATTGGACAAGAATAAGCCTAGGGAGGACGAAAATGACCTAATTGATCATCCAATGACACAAACACACCTATTGGATGCACAAGATTGGTTAAAAACCCTAATTGGACAAGAATATGCCTAGGGAGGACGAAAATGACCTAAATATTAATTTAATGACACAAACAAAGTTATTGGATACACAAGATTGGTTAAAAACCCTAATTGGACAAGATAAAGCCTAGGGAGGACGAAAATGAACTAATTGATCATCCAATGACACAAACACACCTATTGGATGCACAAATTGGTTAAAAACCCTAATTGGACAAGAATAAGCCTAGGGAGGACGAATATGACCTAAATGTTAATCCAATGACACAACTCAACTTATTGGATGCACAAGATTGGTTAAAAACGCTAATTGGACAAGAATAAGCCTAGGGAGGACGAAAATCACCTAATTGATCATCCAATGACACAAACACACCTATTGGAAGCACAAGATTGGTTAAAAACCCTAATTGGACAAGAATATGCCTAGGGAGGACGAAAATGACCTAAATGTTAATCCAATGACACAAATAAACTTATTGGATGCACAAGATTGGTTAAAAACCCTAATTGGACAAGAATAAGCCTAGGGAGGACGAATATGACCTAAATGTTAATCCAATGACACAACTCAACTTATTGGATGCACAAGATTGGTTAAAAACCCTAATTGGACAAGAATATGCCTAGGGAGGACGAAAGTGACCTAATTGATCATCCAATGACACAAACACACCTATTGGATGCACAAGATTGGTTAAAACCCCTAATTGGACAAGAATATGCATAGGGAGGACGAAAATGACCTAAATATTAATTCAATGACACAAACAAACTTATTGGATGCACAAGATTGGTTAAAAACCCTAATTGGACAAGAATAAGCCTAGGGAAGACGAAAATGACCTAATTGATCATCCAATGACACAAACACACCTATTGGATGCACAAGATTGGTTAAAAACCCTAATTGGACAAGAATATGCCTAGGGAGGACGAATATGACCTAAATGTTAATTCAATGACAAAAACGAACTTATTGGATGCACAACATTGGTTAAAAACCCTAATTGGACAAGAATAAGCCTAGGGAGGACGAAAATGACGTAATTGATCATCCAATGACACAAACACAGCTATTGGATGCACAAGATTGGTTAAAAACCCTAATTGGACAAGAATAAGCCTAGGGAGGACGAAAATGACCTAATTGATCATCCAATGACACAAACACACCTATTGGAAGCACAAGATTGGTTAAAAACCCTAATTGGACCAGAATATGCCTAGGGAGGACGAAAATGACCTAAATGTTAATACAATGACACAAATGAGCTTATTGGATGCACAAGATTGGTTAAAAACCCTAATTGGACAAGAATAAGCCTAGGGAGGACGAATATGACCTAAATGTTAATCCAATGACACAACTCAACTTATTGGATGCACAAGATTGGTTAAAAACCCTAATTGGACTAGAATAAGCCTAGGGAGGACGAAAATGACCTAATCGTTCATCCAATGACACAAACAAACCTATTGGATGCACAAGATTGGTTAAAAACCCTAATTGGACAAGAATAAGCATAGGGAGGACGAAAATGGCCTAATTGATCATCCAATGACACAAACACACCTATTGGATGCACAAGATTGGTTAAAAACCCTAATTGGACAAGAATATGCCTAGGGAGGACGAAAATGACCTAAATGTTAATCCAATGACACAAATGAACTTATTGGATGTACAAGTTTGGTTAAAAACCCTAATTGGACAAGAATAAGCCTAGGGAGGACGAAAATGACAAAATTGATCATCCAATGACACAAACACACCTATTGGATGCAAAAGATTGGTTAAAAACCCTAATTGGACAAGAATATGCTTAGGGAGGACGAAAATGACCTAAATGTTAATCCAATGACACAAATGAACTTATTGGATGCACAAGATTGGTTTAAAACCCTAATTGGACAAGAATAAGCCTTCGAAGGACGAAAATGACCTAATTGATCATTCAATGACACAAACACACCTATTGGATGCACAAGACTGGTTAAAAACCCTAATTATACAAGAATATGCCTAGGAAGGACGAAAATGACCTAATTGATCATCCAATGACACAAACACACCTATTGGATGCACAAGATTGGTTAAAAACCCTAATTGGACAAGAATAAGCCTAGGGAGGACGAAAATGACCTAATTGATCATCCAATGACACAAACACACCTATTGGATGCACAAGATTGGTTAAAAACCCTAATTGGACAAGAATATGCCAAGGGAGGACGAAAATGACCTAATTGATCATCCAATGACACAGACACACCTATTGGATGCACAAGATCGGTTAAAAACCCTAATTGGACAAGAATAAGCCTAGGGAGGATGAAAATGACCTAATTGATCATCCAATGACACAAACACACCTATTGGATGCACAAGATTGGTGAAAAACCTTAATTGGACAAGAATATGCCTAGGGAGGACGAAAATGACCTAATTGATCATCCATTGCCACAAGCACACCTATTAAATGCACAAGATTGGTTAAAAACCCTAATTGGACAAGAATAAGCCTATTGAGGACGAAAATGACCTAAATGTTAATCCAATGACACAACTCAACTTATTGGATGCACAAGATTGGTTAAAAACCCTAATTGGACAAGAATAAGCCTAGGGAGGACGAAAATGACCTAATTGATCATCCAATGACACAAACACACCTATTGGATGCACAAGATTGGTTAAAAACCCTAATTTGACAAGAATAAGCCTAGGGAGGACGAAAATGACCTAATTGGTCATCCAATGACACAAACACACCTATTGGATGCACAAGATTGGTTAAAAACCCTAATTGGACAAGAATAAGCCTACGGAGGACGAAAATGACCTAAATGTTAATCGAATGACACAACTCAACTTATTGGATGCACAAGATTGGTTAAAAACCCTAATTGGACAAGAATAAGCCTAGGGAGGACGAAAATGACCTAATTGATCATCCAATGACACAAACACACCTATTGGATGCACAAGATTGGTTAAAAACCCTAATTGGACAAGAATAAGCCTAGGGAGGACGAAAATGACCTAATTGATCATTCAATGACAAAAACACACCTATTGGATGCACAAGATTGGTTAAAAACCCTAATTGGATAAGAATATGGTTAGGGAGAACAAAAATGACCTAAATGTTAATCCAATGACACAACTCAACTTATTGGATGCACAAGATTGGTTAAAAACCCTAATTGGACAAGAATAAGCCTAGGGAGGACGAAAATGACCTAATTGATCATCCAATGACACAAACACACCTATTGGATGCACAAGATTGGTTAAAAACCCTAGTTGGACAAGAACATGCCTAGGGTGGACGAAAATGACCTAAATATTAATTCAATGACACAAACAAAGTTATTGGATGCACAAGATTGATTAAAAACCCTAATTCGACAAGAATAAGCCTAGGGAGGACGAAAATGACCTAATTGATCATCCAATGACACAAACACACCTATTGGAAGCACAAGATTGGTCAAAAACCCTAATTGGACAAGAATATGCCTAGGGAGGATGAAAATGACCTTAATGTTAATCCAACGACACAAATGAACTTATTGGATGCACAAGATTGATTAAAAACCCTAATTGGACAAGAATAAGCCTAGGGAGGACGAAAATGACCTAATTGATCATCCAATGACACAAACACACCTATTGGATGCACAAGATTGGTTAAAAACCCTAATTGGACAAGAATATTCCTAGGGAGGATGAAAATGACCTAAATATTAATTCAATGACACAATCAAAGTTATTGGATGAACAAGATTGGTTAAAAACCCTAATTGGACAAGAATAAGCCTAGGGAGGACGAAAATGACCTGATTGATCATCCAATGACACAAACACATCTATTGGATGCACAAGATTGGTTAAAAACCCTAATTGGACAAGAATAAGCCTAAGGAGGACGAAAATGACCTAATTGATCATCCAATGACACAAACACACCTATTGGATGCACAAGATTGGTTAAAAACCCTAATTGGACAAGAATAAGCCTGGGGAGGACGAAAATGACCTAATTGATCATCCAATGACACAAATGAACTTATTGGATGCACAAGATTTGTTAAAAACCCTAATTGGACAAGAATAAGCCTAGGGAGGACGAAAATGACCTAATTGATCATCCAATGACACAAACACACCTATTGGAAGCACAAGATTGGTTAAAAACCCTAATTGGACAAGAATATGCCTAGGGAGGACGAAAATGACCTAAATATTAATTCAATGACACAAACAATGTTATTAGATGCACAAGATTGGTTAAAAACCCTAATTGGAAAAGAATAAGCCTAGGGAGGACGAAAATGACCTAATTGATCATCCAATGACACAAACACACCTATTGGATGCACAAGATTGGTTAAAAACCCTAATTGGACAAGAATAAGCGTAGGGAGAACGAAAATGACCTAAATGTTAATCCAAGGACACTACTCAACTTATTGGATGCACAAGATTGGTTAAAAACCCTAATTGGACAAGAATAAGCCTAGGGAGGACGAAAATGACCTAATTGATCATCCAATGACACAAACACACCTATTGGATGCACAAGATTGGTTAAAAACCCTAGTTGGACAAGAACAAGCCTAGGGAGGACGAAAATGACCTAATTGATGATCCAATGACACAAATGAACTTATTGGATGCACAAGATTGGTTAATAACCCTAATTGGACAAGAATAAGCCTAGGGAGGACGAAAATGACCTAATTGATCATCCAATGACACAAACACACCTATTGGATGCACAAGATTGGTTAAAAACCCTAATTGGACAAGAATATGCCTAGGGAGGACGAAAATGACCTAATTGATCATCCAATGACACAAATGAACTTATTGGATGCACAAGATTAGTTAAAAACCCTAATTGAACAAGAATATGCCTAGGGAGGACGAAAATAACCTAATTGATCATCCAATGACAAAAACACACCTATTGGATGCACAAGATTGGTTAAAAACCCTAATTGGACAAGAATATGCCTAGGGAGGACGAAAATGACCTAATTGATCATCCAATGACACAAACACACCTATTGGATGCACAAGATCGGTTAAAAACCCTAATTGGACAAGAATAAGCCTAGGGAGGACGAAAATGACCTAATTGATCATCCAATGACACAAATGAACTTAATGGATGCACAAGATTAGTTAAAAACCCTAATTGGACAAGAATAAGCCTAGGGAGGACGAAAATAACCTAATTGATCATCCAATGACACAAACACACCTATTGGATGCACAAGATTGGTCTAAAACTCTAATTGGACAAGAATATGCCTAGGGAGGACGAAAATGACCTAAATGTTAATCCAATGACACAAATGAACTTATTGGATGGATGCACAAGATTGGTTAAAAACCCTAATTGGACAAGAATAAGCCTAGGGAGGACGAAAATGACCTAATTGATCATCCAATGACACAAACACACCTATTGGATGCACAAGATTGGTTAAAAACCCTAATTGGACAAGAATATGCCTAGGGAGGACGAAAATGACCTAATTGATCATCCAATGACACAAATGAACTTATTGGATGCACAAGATTAGTTGAAAACCCTAATTGGACAAGAATAAGCCTAGGGAGAACGAAAATAACCTAATTGATCATCCAATGACACAAACACACCTATTGGATGCACAAGATCGGTTAAAAACCCTAATTGGACAAGAATAAGCCTAGGGAGGACGAAAATGACCTAATTGATCATCCAATGACACAAACACACCTATTGGATGCACAAGATTGGTTATAAACCCTAATTGGACAAGAATATGCCTAGGGAGGACGAAAAAACGACCTAAATATTAATTCAATGACACAAACAAAGTTATTGGATGCACAAGATTGGTTAAAAACCCTAATTGGACAAGAATAAGCCTAGGGAGGACGAAAATGACCTAATTGATCATCCAATGACACAAACACACCTATTGGATGCACAAGATTGGTTAAAAACCCTAATTGGACAAGAATATGCCTAGGGAGGACGAAAATGACCTAAATATTAATTCAATGACACAAACACACATATCGGATGCACAAGATTGGTTAAAAACCCTAATTGGACAAGAATAAGCCTAGGGAGGACGAAAATGACCTAATTGATCATCCAATGACACAAACACACCTATTGGATGCACAAGATTGGTTAAAAACCCTAATTGGACAAGAATATGCATAGGGAGGACGAAAATGACCTAAATAATAATTCAATGACACAAACAAACTTATTGGATGCACAAGATTGGTTAAAAACCCTAATTGGACAAGAATAAGCCTAGGGAGGACGAAAATGACCTAATTGATCATCCAATGACACAAACACACCTATTGGATGCACAAGATTGGTTAAAAACCCTACTTGGACAAGAATAAGCCTAGGGAGAACGAAAATGACCTAAATGTTAATCCAATGACACAACTCAACTTATTGGATGCACAAGATTGGTTAAAAACCCTAATTGGACAAGAATAAGCCTAGGGAGGACGAAAATGACCTAATTGATCATCCAATGACACAAACACACCTATTGGAGGCACAAGATTGGTTAAAAACCCTAGTTGGACAAGAATAAGCCTAGGGAGGACGAAAATGACCTAATTGATCATTCAATGACACAAACACACCTATTGGATGCACAAGATTGGTTAAAACCCTAATTTGACAAGAATATGCCTAGGGAGGACGAATATGACCTAAATGTTAATCCAATAACACAAATGAACTTATTGGATGCACAAAATTGGTTAAAAACCCTAATTGGTCAAGAATAAGCCTAGGGAGAACGAAAATGACCTAAATGTTAATCCAATGACACAACTAAACTTATTGGATGCACAAGATTGGTTAAAAACCCTAACTGGACAAGAATATGCCTAGGGAGGACGAAAATGACCTAATTGATCATCCAATGACACAAACACACCTATTGGATGCACAAGATTGGTTAAAACCCTAATTGGACAAGAATATGCCTAGGGAGGACGAATATGACCTAAATGTTAATCCAATAACACAAATCAACTTATTGGATGCACAAAATTGGTTAAAAACCCTAATTGGACAAGAATAAGCCTAGGGAGAACGAAAATGACCTAAATGTTAATCCAATGACACAACTCAACTTATTGGATGCACAAGATTGGTTAAAAACCCTAATTGGACAAGAATAAGCCTAGGGAGGACGAAAATGACCTAATTGATCATCCAATGACACAAACACACCTATTGGATGCACAAGATTGGTTAAAAACCCTAATTGGACAAGAATATGCCTAGGGAGGACGAAAATGACCTAAATATTAATTCAATGACACAAACAAAGTTATTGGATGCACAAGATTGGTTAAAAACCCTAATTGGACAAGAATAAGCCTAGGGAGGACGAAAATGCCCTAATTGATCATCCAATGACACAAACACACCTATTGGATGAACAAGATTGGTTAAAAACCCTAATTGGACAAGAATAAGCCTAGGGAGGACGAAAATGACCTAATTGATCATCCAATGACACAAACACACCTATTGGATGCACAAGATCGGTTAAAAACCCTAATTGGACAAGAATACGCCTAGGGAGGACGAAAATGACCTAATTGAACATCCAATGACACAAACACACCTATTGGATGGACAAGATTGGTTAAAAACCCTAATTGGAGAAGAATAAGCTTAGGGAGGACGAAAATGACCTAAATGTTAATCCAATGACACAAATGAACTTATTGGATGCACAAGATTGGTTAAAAACCCTAATTGGACAAGAATAAGCCTAGGGAGGACGAAAATGACCTAATTGATCATCCAATGACACAAACACACCTATTGGATGCACAAGATTGGTTAAAAACCCTAATTGGACAAGAATATGCCTAGGGAGGACGAAAATGACCTAATTGATCATCCAATGACACAAACACACCTATTGGATGCACAAGATTGGTTTAAAACCCTAATTGGACAATAATATGCCTAGGGAGGACGAAAATGACCTAAATATTAATTCAATGACACAAACAAACTTATTGGATGCACAAGATTGGTTAAAAACCCTAATTGGACAATAATATGCCTAGGGAGGACGAAAATGACCTAATTGATCAACCAATGACACTAATGAACTTATTGGATGCACAAGATTGGTTAAAAACCCTAGTTGGACAAGAACATGCCTAGGGAGGACGAAAATGACCTAATTGATCATCCAATGACACTAATGAACTTATTGGATGCACAAGATTGGTTAAAAACCCTAATTGGACAAGAATAAGCCTAGGGAGGACGAAAATGACCTAATTGATCATCCAATGACACAAACACACCTATTGGATGCACAAGATTGGTTAAAAACCCTAATTGGACAAGAATATGCCTAGGGAGGACGAAAATGACCTAATTGATCATCCAATGACACAAACACACCTATTGGATGCACAAGTTTGGTTAAAAACCCTAACTGGACAAGAATATGCCTAGGGAGGACGAAAATGACCTAATTGATCATCCAATGACACAAACACACCTATTGGATGCACAAGATTGGTTAAAAACCCTAATTGGACAAGAATAAGCCTAGGGAGGACGAAAATGACCTAATTGATCATCCAATGACACAAACACACCTATTGGATGCACAAGATTGGTTAAAAACCCTAGTTGGACAAGAACATGCCTATGGAGGACGAAAATGACCTAATTGATCATCCAATGACACTAATGAACTTATTGGATGCACAAGATTGGTTAAAAACCCTAATTGGACAAGAATAAGCCTAGGGAGAACGAAAATGACCTAAATGTTAATCCAATGACACAACTCAACTTATTGGATGCACAAGATTGGTTAAAAACCCTAATTGGACAAGAATAAACCTAGGGAGGACGAAAATAACCTAATTGATCATCCAATGAATCAAACACACCTATTGGATGCACAAGATTGGTTAAAAACCGTAATTGGACAAGAATATGCCTAGGGAGGACGAAAATGACCTAAATGTTAATCCAATGACACAAATGAACTTATTGGATGCACAAGATTGGTTAAAAACCCTAATTGGACAAGAATAAGCCTAGGGATGACGAAAATGACCTAATTGATCATCCAATGACACAAACACACCTATTGGATGCACAAGATTGGTTACAAACCCTAATTGGACAAGAATAAGCCTAGGGAGAACGAAAATGACCTAAATGTTAATCCAATGACACAACTCAACTTATTGGATGCACAAGATTGGTTAAAAACCCTAATTCGACAAGAATAAGCCTACGGATGACGAAAATGACCTAATTGATCATCCAATGACACAAACACACCTATTGGATGCACAAGATTGGTTAAAAACCCTAGTTGGACAAGAACATGCCTAGAGAGGACGAAAATGACCTAATTGATCATCCAATGACACTAATGAACATATTGGATGCACAAGATTGGTTAAAAACCCTAATTGGACAAGAATAAGCCTATGGAGGATGAAAAGGGCCTAATTGATCATCCAATGACACAAACACAGCTATTGGATGCAAAAGATTGGTTAAAAACCCTAATTGGACAAGATGATGCCTAGGGAGGAAGAAAATGACCTAAATATTAATTCAATGACACAAACAAACTTATTGGATGCACAAGATTGGTTAAAAACCCTAATTGGACAAGAATAAGCCTAGGGAGGACGAAAATGACCTAATTGATCATCCAATGACACAAACACACCTATTGGATGCACAAGATTGGTTAAAAACCCTAATTGGACAAGAATATGCCTAGGGAGGACGAAAATGACCTAAATATTAATTCAATGACACAAACAAACTTATTGGATGCACAAGATTGGTTAAAAACCCTAATTGGACAAGAATAAGCCTAGGGAGGACGAAAATGACCTAATTGATCATCCAATGACACAAACACACCTATTGGATGCACAAGATTGGTTAAAAACCCTAATTGGACAAGAATAAGCCTAGGGGGGACCAGAATGACCTAATTGATCATCTAATGACACAAACACACCTATTGGAAGCACAAGATTGGTTAAAAACCCTAATTGGACAAGAATAAGCCTATGGAGGACAAAAATGACCTAATTGATCATCCAATGGTACAAACACACCTATTGGATGCACAAGATTGGTTAAAAATCCTAATTGGGCAAGAATATGCCTAGGGAGGACGAAAATGACCTAAATATTAATTCAATGACACAAACAAACTTATTGGATGCACAAGATTGGTTAAAAACCCTAATTGGACAAGAATAAGCCTAGGGAGGACGAAAATGACCTAATTGATCATCCAATAACACAAACACACCTATTGGATGCAAAAGATTGGTTAAAAACCCTAATTGGACAAGATGATGCCTAGGGAGGACGAAAATGACCTAAGTATTAATTCAATGACACAAACAAACTTATTGGATGCACAAGATTGGTTAAAAACCCTAATTGGACAAGAATAAGCCTAGGGAGGACGAAAATGACCTAATTGATCATCCAATGACACAAACACACCTATTGGATGCACAAGATTGGTTAAAAACCCTAATTGGACAAGAATATGCCTAGGGAGGACGAAAATGACCTAAATATTAATTCAATGACACAAACAAACTTATTCGATGCACAAGATTGGTTAAAAACCCTAATTGGACAAGAATAAGCCTAGGGAGGACGAAAATGACCTAATTGATCATCCAATGACACAAACACACCTATTGGAAGCACAAGATTGGTTAAAAACCCTAATTGGACAAGAATATGCCTAGGGAGGACGAATATGACCTAAATGTTAATTCAATGACAAAAACGAACTTATTGGATGCACAACATTGGTTAAAAACCCTAATTGGACAAGAATAAGCCTAGGGAGGACGAAAGTGACCTAATTGATCATCCAATGACACAAACACACCTATTGGAAGCACAAGATTGGTTAAAAACCCTAATTGGACAAGAATAAGCCTAGGGAGGACGAAAATGACGTAATTGATCATCCAATGACACAAACACAGCTATTGGATGCACAAGATTGGTTAAAAACCCTAATTGGACAAGAATAAGCCTAGGGAGGACGAAAATGACCTAACTGATCATCCAATGACACAAACACACCTATTGGAAGCACAAGATTGGTTAAAAACCCTAATTGGACAAGAATATGCCTAGGGAGGACGAAAATGACCTAAATGTTAATCCAATGACACAAATGAGCTTATTGGATGCACAAGATTGGTTAAAAACCCTAATTGGACAAGAATAAGCCTAGGGAGGACGAATATGACCTAAATGTTAATCCAATGACACAACTCAACTTATTGGATGCACAAGATTGGTTAAGAACCCTAATTGGACAAGAATAAGCCTAGGGAGGACGAAAATGACCTAAATATTAATTCAATGACAGAAACAAAGTTATTGGATGCACAACATTGGTTAAAAACCCTAATTGGACTAGATTAAGCTTAGGGAGGACGAAAATGGCCTAATTGATCATCCAATGACACAAACACACCTATTGGATGCACAAGATTGGTTAAAAACCCTAATTGGACAAGAATATGCCTAGGGAGGACGAAAATGACCTAAATGTTAATCCAATGACACAAATGAACTTATTGGAAGCACAAGATTGGTTAAAAACCCTAATTGGACAAGAATAAGCCTAGGGAGGACGAATATGACCTAAATGTTAATCCAACGACACAACTCAACTTATTGGATGCACAATATTGGTTAAAAACCCTAATTGGACAAGAATAAGCCTAGGGAGGACGAAAATGACCTAAATGATCATCCAATGACACAAACTCACCTATTGGATGCACCAGATTGGTTAAAAACCCTAATTGGACAAGAATATGCATAGGGAGGACGAATATGACCTAAATGTTAATTCAATGACAAAAACGAACAGCTATTGGATGCACAAGATTGGTTAAAAACCCTAATTGGACAAGAATAAGCCTAGGGAGGACGAAAATGACCTAATTGATCATCCAATGACACAAACACACCTATTGGAAGCACAAGATTGGTTAAAAACCCTAATTGGACAAGAATAAGCCTAGGGAGGACGAAAATGACCTAATCGTTCATCCAATGACACAAACACACCTATTGGATGCACAAGATTGGTTAAAAACCCTAATTGGACAAGAATAAGCATAGGGAGGACGAAAATGACCTAATTGATCATCCAATGACACAAACACACCTATTGGATGCACAAGATTTGTTAAAAACCCTAATTGGACAAGAATATGCCTAGGGAGGACGAAAATGACCTAAATATTAATTCAATGACATAAACAAACTTATTGGATGCACAAGATTGGTTAAAAACCCTAATTGGACAAGAATAAGCCTAGGGAGGACGGAAATCACCTAATTGATCATCCAATGTCACAAACACACCTATTGGAAGCACAAGATTGGTTAAAAACCCTAATTGGACAAGAATATGCCTAGGGAGGACGAAAATGACCTAAATGTTAATCCAATGACACAAATGAACTTATTGGATGCACAAGATTGGTTAAAAACCCTAATTGGACATGAATAAGCCTAGGGAGGACGAAAATGACCTAATTGATCATCCAATGACACAAATGAACTTATTGGATGCACAAGATTGGTTAAAAACCCTTATTGGACAAGAATAAGCCTAAGGAGGACGAAAATGACCTAATTGATCTTCCAATGACACAAACACACCTATTGGATGCACAAGTTTGGTTAAAAATCCTAATTGGACAAGAATAAGCCTAGGGAGGACGAAAATGACCTAATTGATCATCCAATGACACAAACACACCTATTGGATGCACAAGATTGGTTAAAAACCCTAATTGGACAAGAATATGCCTAGGGAGGACGAAAATGACCTAAATGTTAATCCAATGACACAAATGAACTTATTGGATGCAAAGGATTGGTTAAAAACCCTAATTGGACAAGAATAAGCCTTGGGAGGACGAAAATGACCTAATTGATCATTCTATGACACAAACACACCTATTGGATGCACAAGACTGGTTAAAAACCCTAATTGGACAAGAATATGCCTAGGAAAGACGAAAATGACCTAATTGATCATCCAATGACACAAACACACTTATTGGAAGCACAAGATTGGTTAAAAACCCTAATTGGACAAGAATAAGCCTAGGGAGGACGAAAATGACCTAAATATTAATTCAATGACACAAACGCACCTATTGGATGCACAAGATTGGTTAAAAAACCTAATTGGACAAGAATAAGCCTAGGGAGGACGAAAATGACCTAATTGATCATGCAATGACACAAACACACCTATAGGATGTACAAGATTGGTTAAAAACCCTAATTGGACAAGAATATGCCTAGGGAGGACGAAAATGACCTAAATATTTATTCAATGACACAAACAAAGTTATTGGATGCACAAGATTGGTTAAAAACCCTAATTGGACAAGAATAAGCCTAGGGAGGACGAAAATGACCTAATTGATCATCCAATGACACAAACACACCTATTGGATTTAAACGATTGGTTAAAAATCCTAATTGGACAAGATGATGCATAGGGAGGACGAAAATGACCTAAATATTAATTCAATGACACAAACAAACTTATTGGATGCACAAGATTGGTTAAAAACCCCAATTGGACAAGAATAAGCCTAGGGAGGACGAAAATGACCTAATAGATCATCCAATGACACAAACACACCTATTGGATGCACAAGATTGGTTAAAAACCCTAATTGGACAAGAATAAGCCTAGGGAGGATGAAAATGACCTAATTGATCATCCAATGACACAAACACACCTATTGGATGCACAAGATTGGTTAAAAACCCTAACTGGACAAGAATATGGCTAGGGAGGACGAAAATGAACTAAATATTAATTCAATGACACAAACAAACTTATTGGATGCACAAGATTGGTTAAAAACCCTAATTGGACAAGAATAAGCCTAGGGAGGACGAAAATGACCTAATTGATCATCCAATGACACAAACACACCTATTGGATGCACAAGATTGGTTAAAAACCCTAGTTGGACAAGAACATGCCCAAGGAGGACGAAAATGACCTAATTGATCATCCAATGACACTAATGAACTTATTGGATGCACAAGATTGGTTAAAAACCCTAATTGGACAAGAATAAGCCTAGGGAGGACGAAAATGACCTAATTGATCATCCAATGACACAAACACACCTATTGGATGCACAAGATTGGTTAAAAACCCTAATTGGACAAGAATATGCCTAGGGAGGACGAAAATGACCTAAATGTTAATCCAATGACACAAATGAACTTATTGGATGCACAAGATTGGTTAAAAACCCTAATTGGACAAGAATAAGCCTAGGAAGGACGAAAATGACCTAATTGATCATCCAATGACACAAACATACCTGTTGGAAGCACAAGATTGGTTAAAAACCCTAGTTGGACAAGAATATGCCTAGGGAGGACGAAAATGACATAATTGATCATCCAATGACACAAATGAACTTATTGGATGCACAAGATTGGTTAAAAACCCTAATTGGACAAGAATAAGCCTAGGGAGGACGAAAATGACCTAATTGATCATCCAATGACACAAACACACCTATTGGATGCACAAGATTGGTCAAAAACCCTAATTGGACAAGAATATGCCTAGGGAGGACGAAAATGACCTAAATATTAATTCATTGACACAAACAAAGTTATTGGATGCACAAGATTGGCTAAAATCCCTAATTGGACAAGAATAAGCCTAGGGAGGACGAAAATGACCTAATTGATCATCCAATGACACAAACACACCTATTGGAAGCACAAGATTGGTTAAAAAAACCTAATTGGACAAGAATATGCCTAGGGAGGACGAAAATGACCTAAATGTTAATTCAAGGACACAAATGAACTTATTGGATGCACAAGATTGGTTAAAAACCCTAATTGGACAAGAATATGCCTAGGGAGGACGAAAATGACCTAAATGTTAATCCAATGACACAAATGAACTTATTGGATGCACAAGATTGGTTAAAAACCCTAATTGGACAAGAATAAGCCTAGAGAGGACGAAAATGACCTAAATGCTAATCCAATGACACAACTCAACTTATTGGATGCACAAGATTGGTTAAAAACCCTAATTGGGCAAGAATAAGCCTAGGGAGGACGAAAATGACCTAATTGATCATCCAATGACACAAACACACCGATTGGATGCACAAGATTGGTTAAAAACCCTAATTGGACACGAATAAGCCTAGGGAGGACGAAAATGTCCAAATTGATCATCCATTGCCACAAACACACCTATTGGATGCACAAGATTGGTTAAAAACCCTAATTGGACAAGAATATGCCTAGGGAGGACGAAAATGACCTAATTGATCATCCAATGACACAAATGAACTTATTGGATGCACAAGATTAGTTAAAAACCCTAATTGGACAAGAATAACCTAGGGAGGACGAAAATAACCTAATTGATCATTCAATGACACAAATACACCTATTGGATACACAAGATTGGTTAAAAACCCTAATTGGACAAGAATATGCCTAGGGAGGACGAAAATGACCTAAATGTTAATCCAATGACACAAATGAACTTATTGGATGCACAAGATTGGTTAAAAACCCTAATTGGACAAGAATAAGCCTAGGGAGGACGAAAATGACCTAATTGATAATCCAATGACACAAACAAACTTATTGGATGCACAAGATTGGTTAAAAACCCTAATTGGACAAGAATAAGCCTAGGGAGGACGAAAATGACCTAATTGATCATCCAATGACACAAACACACCTATTGGATGCACAAGATTGGTTAAAAACCCTAATTGGACAAGAATAAGCCTAAGGAGGACGAAAATGGCCTAATTGATCATCCAATGACACAAACACACCTATTGGATGCACAAGATTGGTTAAAAACCCTAATTGGACAAGAATATGCCTAGGGAGGACGAAAATGACCTAAATGTTAATCCAATGACACAAATGAACTTATTGGAAGCACAAGATTGGTTAAAAACCCTAATTGGACAAGAATAAGCCCAGGGAGGACGAAAATGACCTAATTGATCATCCAATGACACAAACACACCTATTGGATGCACAAGATTGGTTAAAAACCCTAATTGGACAAGAATATGCCTAGGGAGGACGAAAATGACCTAAATGTTAATCCAATGACACAAATGAACTTATTAGATGTACAATATTGGTTAAAAACCCTAATTGGACAAGAATAAGCCTAGGGAGGACGAAAATGACCTAATTAATCATCCAATGAGACAAACACACCTATTGGATGCACAAGATTGGTTAAAAACCCTAATTGGACAAGAATATGCCTAGGTAGGACGAAAATGACCTAAATATTAATTCAATGACACAAACAAAGTTATTGGATGCACAAGATGGGTTAAAAACGCTAATTGGACAAGAATAAGCCTAGGGAGGACGTAAATGACCTAATTGATCATCCAATGACACAAACACACCTATTGGATGCACATGATCGGTTAAAAACCCTAATTGGACAAGAATAAGCCTAGGGAGGACGAAAATGCCCTAATTGATCATCCAATGACACAAACACACCTATTGGATGCACAATATTGGTTAAAAACCCTAATTGGACAAGAATAAGCCTAGGGAGGACGAAAATGACCTAAATGTTAATCCAATGACACAACTCAACTTATTGGATGCACAAGATTGGTTAAAAACCCTATTGGGCAAGAATAAGCCTAGGGAGGACGAAAATGACCTAATTGATCATCCAATGACACAAACACACCTATTGGAAGCACAAGATTGGTTAAAAACCCTAATTGGACAAGAATAAGCCTAGGGAGGACGAAAATGACCTAAATGCTAATCCAATGACACAACTCAACTTATTGGATGCACAAGATTGGTTAAAAACCCTAATTGGGCAAGAATAAGCCTAGGGAGGACGAAAATGACCTAATTGATCATCCAATGACACAAATACACCTATTGGATGCACAAGATTGGTTAAAAACCCTAATTGGACAAGAATAAGCCTAGGGAGGACAAAAATGACGTAATTGATCGTCCATTGCCACAAACACACCTATTGGATGCACAAGATTTGTTAAAAACCCTAATTGGACAAGAATATGCCTAGGGAGGACGAAAATGACCTAATTGATCATCCAATGACACAAACACACCTATTGGATGCACAAGATTTGTTAAAAAAACCTAATTGGACAAGAATATGCCTTGGGAGGACGAAAATGACCTAAATATTAATTCAATGAAATAAACAAACTTGTTGGATGCACAAGATTTGTTAAAAACCCTAATTGGACAAGAATAAACCTAGGGAGGATGAAAATGACCTAATTGATCATCCAATGACACAAACACACCTATTGGAAGCACAAGATTGGTTAAAAACCCTAATTGGACAAGAATATGCCTAGGGAGGACGAAAATGACCTAAATGTTAATCCAATGACACAAATGAACTTATTGGATGCACAAGATTGGTTAAAAACCCTAATTGGACAAGAATAAGCCTAGGGAGGGCGAAAATGACCTAATTGATCATCCAATGACACAAACACACCTATTGGATGCACAAGATTGGTTAAAAACCCTAATTGGACAAGAATATGCCTAGGGAGGACGACAATGACCTAAATATTAATTCAATGACACAAACAAACTTATTGGATGCACAAGATTGGTTAAAAACCCTAATTGGACAAGAATAAGCCTAGGGAGGACGAAAATGACCTAATTGATCATCCAATGACACAAACTCACCTATTGGATGCACCAGATTGGTTAAAAACCCTAATTGGACAAGAATATGCATAGGGAGGACGAATATGACCTAAATGTTAATTCAATGACAAAAACAAACTTATTGGATGCACAACATTGGTTAAAAACCCTAATTGGACAAGAATAAGCCTAGGGAGGACGAAAATGACCTAATTGATCATCCAATGACACAAACACACCTATTGGAAGCACAAGATTGGTTAAAAACCCTAATTGGACAAGAATATGCCTAGGGAGGACGAAAATGACCTAAATGTTAATACAATGACACAAATGAGCTTATTGGATGCACAAGATTGGTTAAAAACCCTAATTGGACAAGAATAAGCCTAGGGAGGACGAATATGACCTAAATGTTAATCCAATGACACAACTCAACTTATTGGATGCACAAGATTGGTTAAAAACCCTAATTGGACTAGAATAAGCCTAGGGAGGACGAAAATGACCTAATCGTTCATCCAATGACACAAACAAACCTATTGGATGCACAAGATTGGTTAAAAACCCTAATTGGACAAGAATAAGCATAGGGAGGACGAAAATGGCCTAATTGATCATCCAATGACACAAACACACCTATTGGATGCACAAGATTGGTTAAAAACCCTAATTGGACAAGAATATGCCTAGGGAGGACGAAAATGACCTAAATGTTAATCCAATGACACAAATGAACTTATTGGATGCACAAGATTGGTTAAAAACCCTAATTGGACAAGAATAAGCCTTGGGAGGACGAAAATGACCTAATTGATCATCCAATGACACAAGCACACCTATTGGATGCACAAGATTGGTTAAAAACCCTAATTGGACAAGAATATGCCTATGGAGGACGAAAATGACCTAAATATTAATTCAAAGACACAAACAAAGTTATTGGATGCACAAGATTGGTTAAAAACCCTAATTGGACAAGAATAAGCCTAGGGAGGACGAAAATGACCTAATTGATCATCCAATGACACAAACACACCTATTGGATGCACAAGATTGGTTAAAAACCCTAATTGGACAAGAATATGCCTAGGGAGGACGAAAATGACCTAAATGTTAATCCAATGACACAAATGAACTTATTGGATGATCAAGATTGCTTAAAAACCCTAATTGGACAAGAATAAGCCTAGGGAGGACGAAAATGACCTAATTGATCATCCAATGACGTAAACACACCTATTGGATGCACAAGATTGGTTAAAAACCCTAACTGGACAAGAATATGCCTAGGGAGGACGAAAATGACCTAATTGATCATCCAATGACACAAACACACCTATTGGATGCACAAGATTGGTTAAAAACCCTAATTGGACAAGAATATGCCTAGGGAGGACGAAAATGACCTAAATGTTAATCCAATGACACAAATGAACTTATTGGATGCACAAGATTGGTTAAAAACCCTAATTGGACAAGAATATACCTTGGGAGGACGAAAATGACCTAAATATTAATTCAATGACACAAACAAACTTATTGGATGCACAAGATTGGTTAAAAACCCTAATTGGACAAGAATAAGCCTAGGGAGGACGAAAATGACCTAATTGATCATCCAATGACACAAACACACCTATTGGATGCACAAGATTGGTTAAAAACCCTAATTGGATAAGAATATGCCTAGGGAGGACGAAAGTGACCTAATTGATCATCCAATGACACAAACACACCTATTGGATGCACAAGAATGGTTAAAACCCCTAATTGGACAAGAATATGCCTAGGGAGGACGAAAGTGACCTAATTTATCATCCAATGACACAAACACACCTATTGGATGCACAAGATTGGTTAAAACCCCTAATTGGACAAGAATATGCCTAGGGAGGACGACAATGACCTAAATATTAATTCAATGACACAAACAAACTTATTGGATGCACAAGATTGGTTAAAAACCCTAATTGGACAAGAATAAGCCTAGGGAGGACGAAAATGACCTAATTGATCATCCAATGACACAAACTCACCTATTGGATGCACCAGATTGGTTAAAAACCCTAATTGGACAAGAATATGCATAGGGAGGACGAATATGACCTAAATGTTAATTCAATGACAAAAACAAACTTATTGGATGCACAACATTGGTTAAAAACCCTAATTGGACAAGAATAAGCCTAGGGAGGACGAAAATGACCTAATTGATCATCCAATGACACAAACACACCTATTGGAAGCACAAGATTGGTTAAAAACCCTAATTGGACAAGAATATGCCTAGGGAGGACGAAAATGACCTAAATGTTAATACAATGACACAAATGAGCTTATTGGATGCACAAGATTGGTTAAAAACCCTAATTGGACAAGAATAAGCCTAGGGAGGACGAATATGACCTAAATGTTAATCCAATGACACAACTCAACTTATTGGATGCACAAGATTGGTTAAAAACCCTAATTGGACTAGAATAAGCCTAGGGAGGACGAAAATGACCTAATCGTTCATCCAATGACACAAACAAACCTATTGGATGCACAAGATTGGTTAAAAACCCTAATTGGACAAGAATAAGCATAGGGAGGACGAAAATGGCCTAATTGATCATCCAATGACACAAACACACCTATTGGATGCACAAGATTGGTTAAAAACCCTAATTGGACAAGAATATGCCTAGGGAGGACGAAAATGACCTAAATGTTAATCCAATGACACAAATGAACTTATTGGATGCACAAGATTGGTTTAAAACCCTAATTGGACAAGAATAAGCCTAGGTAGGACGAATATGACCTAAATGTTAATCCAATGACACAACTCAACTTATTGGATGCACAAGATTGGTTAAAAACCCTAATTGGACAAGAATAAGCCTAGGGAGGACGAAAATGACCTAAATATTAATTCAATGACAGAAACAAAGTTATTGGATGCACAACATTGGTTAAAATCCCTAATTGGACAAGAATAAGCATAGGGAGGACGAAAATGGCCTAATTGATCATCCAATGACACAAACACACCTATTGGATGCACAAGATTGGTTAAAAACCCTAATTGGACAAGAATATGCCTAGGGAGGACGAAAATGACCTAAATTTTAATCCAATGACACAAATGAACTTATTGGATGCACAAGATTGGTTAAAAACCCTAATTGGACAAGAATCAGCCTAGGGAGGATGAAAATGACCTAATTGATCATCCAATGACACAAACACACCTATTGGATGCACAAGATTGGTTAAAAACCCTAATTGGACAAGAATATGCCTAGGGAGGACGAAAGTGACCTAATTGATCATCCAATGACACAAACACACCTATTGGATGCACAAGATTGGTTAAAACCCCTAATTGGACAAGAATATGCCTAGGGAGGACGAAAGTGACCTAATTGATCATCCAATGACACAAACACACCTATTGGATGCACAAGATTGGTTAAAACCCCTAATTGGACAAGAATATGCCTAGGGAGGACGAAAATGACCTAAATATTAATTCAATGACACAAACAAACTTATTGGATGCACAAGATTGGTTAAAAACCCTAATTGGACAAGAATAAGCATAGGGAGGACGAAAATGACCTAATTGATAATCCAATGACACAAACACACCTATTGGATGCACAAGATTGGTTAAAAACCCTAATTGGACAAGAATATGCCTAGGGAGGACGAAAATGACCTAAATGTTAATCCAATGACACAAATGAACTTATTGGATGCACAAGATTGGTTAAAAACCCTATTTGGGCAAGAATAAGCCTAGGGAGGACGAAAATGACCTAATTGATCATCCAATGACACAAACACACCTATTGGATGCACAAGATTGGTTAAAAACCCTAATTGGACAAGAATATGCCTAGGGAGGACGAATATGACCTAAATGTTAATTCGATGACAAAAACAAACTTATTAGATGCACAACATTGGTTAAAAACGCTAATTGGACAAGAATAAGCCTAGGGAGGACGAAAATGACCTAATTGATCATCCAATGACACAAACACACCTATTGGATGCACAAGATTGGTTAAAAACCCTAATTGGACAAGAATATGCCTAGGGAGGACGAAAATGACCTAAATGTTAATTCAATGACACAAACACACTTATTGGATGCACAAGATTGGTTAAAAACCCTAATTGGACAAGAATAAGCCTAGGGAGGACGAAAATGACCTAATTGATCATCCAATGACACAAACACACCTATTGGATGCACAAGATTGGTTAAAAACCCTAATTGGACAAGAATAAGCCTAGGGAGGACGAAAATGACCTAATTGATCAACCAATGACACAAACACACCTATTGGATACCCAAGATTGGTTAAAAACCCTAATTGGACAAGAATATGCCTAGGGAGGACAAAAATGACCTAAATATTAATTCAATGAAACAAACAAACTTCTTGGATGCACCAGATTGGTTAAAAACCCTAATTGGACAAGAATAAGCCTAGGGAGGACGAAAATGACCTAATTGATCATCATATGACACAAACACACCTATTGGATGCACAAGATTGGTTAAAAACCCTAATTGGACAAGAATATGCCTAGGGAGGACGAAAATGACCTAATTGATCATCCAATGACACAAACACACCTATTGGATGCACAAGATTGGTTAAAAACCCTAATTGGACAAGAATATGCCTAGGGAGGACGAAAATGACCTAATTGATCATCCAATGACACAAACACACCTATTGGAGGCACAAGATTGGTTAAAAACCCTAATTGGACAAGAATAAGCGTATGGAGAACGAAAATGACCTAAATTTTAATCCAATGACACAACTCAACTTATTGGATGCACAAGATTGGTTAAAAACCCTAATTGGACAAGAATAAGCCTAGGGAGGACGAAAATGACCTAATTGATCATCCAATGACACAAACACACCTATTGGATGCACAAGATTGGTTAAAAACCCTAATTGGACAAGAATATGCCTAGGGAGGACGAAAATGACCTAATTGATCATCCAATGACACAAACACACCTATTGGATGAACAAGATCGGTTAACAATCCTAATTGGACAAGAATAAGCCTAGGGAGGACGAAAATGACCTAATTGATCACCAATGACACAAACACACCTATTGGATACACAAGATTGGTTAATAACCCTAATTGGACAAGAATATGCCTAGGGTGGACGAAAATGACCTAATTGATCATCCAATGACACAAATGACCTTATTGAATGTACAAGATTAGTTAAAAACCCTAATTGGACCAGAATAAGCCTAGGGAGGACGAAAATAACCTAATTGATCATCCAATGACACAAACACACCTATTGGATGCACAAGATTGGTTAAAAACCCTAATTGGACAAGAATATGCCTAGGGAGGACAAAAATGACCTAAATGTTAATCTAATGACACAAATGAACTTATTGGATGCACAAGATTGGTTAAAAACCCTAATTGGACAAGAATAAGCCTAGGGAGGACGAAAATGACCTAATTGATCATCCAATGACACAAACACACCTATTGGATGCACAAGATTGGTTAAAAACCCTAATTGGACAAGAATATGCCTAGGGAGGACGAAAATGACCTAATTGGTCATCCAATGACACAAACACACCTATTGGATGCACAAGATTGGTTAAAAACCCTAATTGGACAAGAATATTCCTAGGGAGGATGAAAATAACCTAATTGATCATCCAATGAGACAAACACACCTATTGGATGCACAAGATTGGTTAAAAACCCTAATTGGACAAGAATATGCCTAGGGAGGACGAAAATGACCTAAATGTTAATCCAATGACACAAATGAACTTATTGGATGCACAAGATTGGTTAAAAACCCTAATTGGACAAGAATAAGCCTAGGGAGGACGAAAATGACCTAAATGTTAATCCAATGACACAACTCAACTTATTGGATGCACAAGATGTGTTAAAAACCCTAATTGGACAAGAATAAGCCTAGGGAGGACGAAAATGACCTAATTGATCATCCAATGACACAAACACACCTATTGGATGTACAAGATTCGTTAAAATCCCTAATTGGACAAGAATAAGCCTAGGGAGGACGAAAATGACCTAATTGATCATCCAATGACACAAACACACCTATTGGATGCACAAGATTGGTTAAAAACCCTAATTGGACAAGAATATGCCTAGCGAGGACGAAAATGACCTAAATATTATTTCAATGACACAAACAAACTTATTGGATGCACAAGATTGGTTAAAAACCCTAATTGGACAAGAATAAGCCTAGGGAGGACGAAAATGACCTAATTGATCATCCAATGACACAAACACACCTATTGGAAGCACAAGATTGGTTAAAAACCCTAATTGGACAAGAATATGCCTAGGGAGGACGAAATGACCTAAATGTTAATCCAATGACACAAATAAACTTATTGGATGCACAAGATTGGTTAAAAACCCTAATTGGACAAGAATAAGCCTAGGGAGGACGAAAATGACCTAATTGATCATCCAATGACACAAACACACCTATTGGATGCACAAGATTGGTTAAAAACCCTAATTGGACAAGAATAAGCCTAGGGAGGACGAAAATGACCTAATTGATCATCCAATGACACAAACACACCTATTGGAAGCACAAGATTGGTTAAAAACCCTAATTGGACAAGAATATGCATAGGTAGGACGAAAATGACCTAAATGTTAATCCAATGACACAAATGAGCTTATTGGATGCACAAGATTGGTTAAAAACCCTAATTGGACAAGAATAAGCCTAGGGAGGACGAATATGACCTAAATGTTAATCCAATGACACAACTCAACTTATTGGATGCACAAGATTGGTTAAAAACCCTAATTGGACAAGAATAAGCCTAGGGAGGACGAAAATGACCTAATCGTTTATCCAATGACACAAACAAACCTATTGGATGGACAAGATTGGTTAAAAACCCTAATTGGACAAGAATAAGCATAGGGAGGACGAAAATGGCCTAATTGATCATCCAATGACACAAACACACCTATTGGATGCACAAGATTGGTTAAAAACCCTAATTGGACAAGAATATGCCTAGGGAGGAAGAAAATGACCTAAATGTTAATCCAATGACACAAATGAACTTATTGCATGCACAAGATTGGTTAAAAACCCTTATTGGACAAGAATAATCCTAGGGAGGACGAATATGACCTAAATGTTAATCCAACGACACAACTCAACTTATTGGATGCACAAGATTGGTTAAAAACCCTAATTGGACAAGAATAAGCCTAGGGAGGACGAAAATGACCTAATTGATCATCCAATGACACAAACTCACCTATTGGATGCACCAGATTGGTTAAAAACCCTAATTGGACAAGAATATGCATAGGGAGGACGAATATGACCTAAATGTTAATTCAATGACAAAAACGAACTTATTGGATGCACAACATTGGTTAAAAACCCTAATTGGACAAGAATAAGCCTAGGGAGGACGAAAATGACCTAATTGATCATCCAATGACACAAACACACCTATTGGAAGCACAAGATTGGTTAAAAACCCTAATTGGACAAGAATAAGCCTAGGGAGGCGAAAATGACCTAATCGTTCATCCAATGACACAAACACACCTATTGGATGCACAAGATTGGTTAAAAACCCTAATTGGACAAGAATAAGCATAGGGAGGACGAAAATGGCCTAATTGATCATCCAATGACACAAACACACCTATTGGATGCACAAGATTGGTTAAAAACCCTAATTGGACAAGAATATGCCTAGGGAGGACGAAAATGACCTAAATGTTAATCCAATGACACAAATGAACTTATTGGATGCACAAGATTGGTTAAAAACCCTAATTGGACAAGAATAAGCCTAGGGAGGACGAATATGACCTAAATGTTAATCCAATGACACAACTCAACTTATTGGATGCACAAGATTGGTTAAAAACCCTAATTGGACAACAATAAGCCTAGGGAGGACGAAAATGACCTAATTGATCATCCAATGACACAAACACACCTATTGGATGCACAAGATTGGTTAAAAACCCTAATTGGACAAGAATATGCCTAGGGAGGACGAAAGTGACCTAATTGATCATCCAATGACACAAACACACCTATTGGATGCACTAGATTGGTTAAAACCCCTAATTGGACAAGAATATGCCAAGGGAGGACTAAAATGACCTAAATATTAATTCAATGACACAAACAAACTTATTGGATGCACAAGATTGGTTAAAAACCCTAATTGGACAAGAATAAGCCTAGGGAGGACGAAAATGACCTAATTGATCATCCAATGACACAAACACACCTATTGGATGCACAAGATTGGTTAAAAACCCTAATTGGACAAGAATATGCCTAGGGACGACGAAAATGACCTAAATATTAATTCAATGACACAAACAAACTTATCGGATGCACAAGATTGGTTAAAAACCCTAATTGGACAAGAATAAGCCTAGGGACGACGAAAATGACCTAATTCATCATCCAATGACACAAACACACCTATTAGATGCACAAGATTGGTTAAAAACCCTAATTGGACAAGAATAAGCCTAGGGAGGACGAAAATGACCTAATTGATCATCCAATGACACAAACACACCTATTGGATGCACAAGATTGGTTAAAAACCCTAATTGGACAAGAATATGCTTAAGGAGGACGAAAATGACCTAATTGATCATCCAATGACACAGACACACCTATTGGATGCACAAGATTGGTTAAAAACTCTAATTGGACAAGAATAAGCCTAGGGAGGACGAAAATGACCTAAATATTAATTCAATGACACAAACAAACTTATCGGATGCACAAGATTGGTTAAAAACCCTAATTGGACAAGAATAAGCCTAGGGACGACGAAAATGACCTAATTCATCATCCAATGACACAAACACACCTATTAGATGCACAAGATTGGTTAAAAACCCTAATTGGACAAGAATAAGCCTAGGGAGGACGAAAATGACCTAATTGATCATCCAATGACACAAACACACCTATTGGATGCACAAGATTGGTTAAAAACCCTAATTGGACAAGAATATGCCTAGGGAGGACGAATATGACCTAAATGTTAATTCAATGACAAAAACGAACTTATTGGATGCACAACATTGGTTAAAAACCCTAATTGGACAAGAATAAGCCTAGGGATGACGAAAATGACGTAATTGATCATCCAATGACACAAACACAGCTATTGGATGCACAAGATTGGTTAAAAACCCTAATTGGACAAGAATAAGCCTAGGGAGGACGAAAATGACCTAATTGATCATCCAATGACACAAACACACCTATTGGAAGCACAAGATTGGTTAAAAACCCTAATTGGACCAGAATATGCCTAGGGAGGACGAAAATGACCTAAATGTTAATACAATGACACAAATGAGCTTATTGGATGCACAAGATTGGTTAAAAACCCTAATTGGACAAGAATAAGCCTAGGGAGGACGAATATGACCTAAATGTTAATCCAATGACACAACTCAACTTATTGGATGCACAAGATTGGTTAAAAACCCTAATTGGACTAGAATAAGCCTAGGGAGGACGAAAATGACCTAATCGTTCATCCAATGACACAAACAAACCTATTGGATGCACAAGATTGGTTAAAAACCCTAATTGGACAAGAATAAGCATAGGGAGGACGAAAATGGCCTAATTGATCATCCAATGACACAAACACACCTATTGGATGCACAAGATTGGTTAAAAACCCTAATTGGACAAGAATATGCCTAGGGAGGACGAAAATGACCTAAATGTTAATCCAATGACACAAATGAACTTATTGGATGCACAAGATTGGTTTAAAACCCTAATTGGACAAGAATAAGCCTAGGTAGGACGAATATGACCTAAATGTTAATCCAATGACACAACTCAACTTATTGGATGCACAAGATTGGTTAAAAACCCTAATTGGACAAGAATAAGCCTAGGGAGGACGAAAATGACCTAAATATTAATTCAATGACAGAAACAAAGTTATTGGATGCACAACATTGGTTAAAATCCCTAATTGGACAAGAATAAGCATAGGGAGGACGAAAATGGCCTAATTGATCATCCAATGACACAAACACACCTATTGGATGCACAAGATTGGTTAAAAACCCTAATTGGACAAGAATATGCCTAGGGAGGACGAAAATGACCTAAATTTTAATCCAATGACACAAATGAACTTATTGGATGCACAAGATTGGTTAAAAACCCTAATTGGACAAGAATCAGCCTAGGGAGGATGAAAATGACCTAATTGATCATCCAATGACACAAACACACCTATTGGATGCACAAGATTGGTTAAAAAACCTAATTGGACAAGAATATGCCTAGGGAGGACGAAAGTGACCTAATTGATCATCCAATGACACAAACACACCTATTGGATGCACAAGATTGGTTAAAACCCCTAATTGGACAAGAATATGCCTAGGGTGGACGAAAATGACCTAAATATTAATTCAATGACACAAACAAACTTATTGGATGCACAAGATTGGTTAAAAACCCTAATTGGACAAGAATAAGCCTAGGGAGGACGAAAATGACCTAATTGATCATCCAATGACACAAACACACCTACTGGATGCACAAAATTGGTTAAAAACCCTAATTGGACAAGGATAAGCCTAGGGAGGACGAATATGACCTAAATGTTAATCCAATGACACAACTCAACTTATTGGATGCACAAGATTGCTTAAAAACCCTAATTGGACAAGAATAAGCCTAGGGAGGACGAAAATGACATAAATATTAATTCAATGACAGAAACAAAGTTATTGGATGCACAACATTGGTTAAAAACCCTAATTGGACAAGAATAAGCATAGGGAGGACGAAAATGGCCTAATTGATCATCCAATGACACAAACACACCTATTGGATGCACAAGATTGGTTAAAAACCCTAATTGGACAAGAATATGCCTAGGGAGGACGAAAATGACCTAAATGTTAATCCAATGACACAACTCCACATATTGGATGCACAAGATTGGTTAAAAACCCTAATTGGACAAGAATAAGCCTAGGGAGGACGAAAATGACCTAATTGATCATCCAATGACACAAACACACCTATTGGATGCACAAGATTGGTTAAAAACCCTAATTGGACAAGAATATGCCTAGGGAGGACGAAAATGACCTAAATGTTCATCCAATGGCACAAACACACCTATTGAAGGCACAAGATTGGTTAAAAACCCTAATTGGACAAGAATAAGCCTAGGGAGGACGAAAATGACCTAATTGATCATCCAATGACACAAACACACCTATTGGATGCACAAGATTGGTTAAAAACCCTAATTGGACAAGAATATGCCTAGGGAGGACGAAAATGACCTAAATGTTAATCCAATGACACAAATGAACTTATTGGATGCACAAGATTGGTTAAAAACCCTAACTGGACAAGAATAAGCCTAGGGAGGCTGAAAATGACCTAATTGATCATCAAATGACACAAACACACCTATTGGATGCAAAAGATTGGTTAAAAACCCTAATTGAACAAGAATATGCCTAGGGAGGACGAAAATGACCTAAATATTAATTCAATGACACAAACAAACTTATTGGATGCGCAAGATTGGTTAAAAACCCTAATTGGACAAGAATAAGCCTAGGGAGGACGAAAATGACCTAATTGATCATCCAATGACACAAACACACCTATTGGATGCACAAGATTGGTTAAAAACCCTAATTGGACAAGAATATGCCTAGGGAGGACGAATATGACCTAAATGTTAATTCAATGACAAAAACGAACTTATTGGATGCACAACTTTGGTTAAAAACCCTAATTGGACAAGAATAAGCCTAGGGAGGACGAAAATGACCTAATTGATCATCCAATGACACAAAAACACCTATTGGAAGCACAAGATTGGTTAAAAACCCTAATTGGACAAGAATAAGCCTAGGGAGGACGAAAATGACGTAATTGATCATCCAATGACACAAACACAGCTATTGGATGCACAAGATTGGTTAAAAACCCTAATTGGACAAGAATAAGCCTAGGGAGGACGAAAATGACCTAATTGATCATCCAATGACACAAACACACCTATTGGAAGCACAAGATTGGTTAAAAACCCTAATTGGACCAGAATATGCCTAGGGAGGACGAAAATGACCTAAATATTAATTCAATGACATAAATAAACTTATTGGATGCACAAGTTTGGTTAAAAACCCTAATTGGACAAGAATAAGCCTAGGGAGGACGAAAATGACCTAATTGATCATCCAATGACACAAAAACACCTATTGGATGCACAAGATTGGTTAAAAACCCTAATTGGACAAGAATAAGCCTAGGGAGGATGAAAATAACCTAAATGTTAATCCAACGACACAACTCAAGTTATTGGATGCACAAGATTGATTAAAAACCCTAATTGGACAAGAATAAGCCTAGGGAGGACGAAAATGACCTAATTGATCATCCAATGACACAAACACACCTATTGGATGCACAAGATTGGTTAAAAACCCTAATTGGACAAGAATATGCATAGGGAGGACGTAAATGACCTAATTGATCATCCAATGACACAAACACACCTATTGGATGCACAAGATTGGTTAAAAACCCTAATTGGACAAGAATATGCCTAGGGAGGACGAAAATGACCTAATTGATCATCCAATGACACAAACACACCTATTGGATGCACAAGATTGGTTAAAAACCCTAATTGGACAAGAATATGCCTAGGGAGGACAAAAATGACCTAAATATTAATTCAATGACACAAATAAACTTATCGGATGCACAAGATTGGTTAAAAACCCTAATTGGACAAGAATAAGCCTAGGGAGGACGAAAATGACCTAATTGATCATCCAATGACACAAACACACCTATTGGATGCACAAGATTGGTTAAAAACCCTAATTGGACAAGAATATGCCTAGGGAGGACGAAAATGACCTAAATATTAATCCAATGACATAAATGAACTTATTGGATGCACAAGATTGGTTAAAAACCCTAATTGGACAAGAATAAGCCTAGGGAGGACGAAAATGACCTAATTGATCATCCAATGACACAAACACACCTATTGGATGCACAAGATTGGTTAAAAACCCTAATTGGACAAGAATATGCCTAAGGAGGACGAAAATGACCTAATTGTTAATCCAATGACACAAATGAACTTATTGGATGCACAAGATTGGTTAAAAACCCTAATTGGACAAGAATAAGCCTAGGGAGGACGAAAATGACCTAATTGATCATCCAATGACACAAACACACCTATTGGATGCACAAGATTGGTTAAAAACCCTAATTGGACTAGAATATGCCTAGTGAGGACGAAAAATGACCTAAATATTAATTCAATGACACAAATAAAGTTATTGGAGGCACAAGATTGGTTAAAAACCCTAATTGGACAAGAATAAGCCTAGGGAGGACGAAAATGACCTAATTGATCATCCAATGACACAAACACACCTATTGGATGCACAAGATTGGTTAAAAACCCTAATTGGACAAGAATAAGCCTAGGGAGGACGAAAATGACCTAAATGTCAATCCAATGACACAACTCTACTTATTGGATGCACAAGATTGGTTAAAAACCCTAATTGGACAAGAATAAGCCTATGGTGGACGAAAATGACCTAATTGATCATCCAATGACACAAAGACACCTATTGGATGCACAAGATTGGTTAAAAACCCTAATTGGACAAGAATAAGCCTAGGGAGGACGAATATGACCTAAATGTTAATCCAATGACACAACTCAACTTATTGGATGCACAAGATTGGTTAAAAACCTTAATTGGACAAGAATATGCCTAGGGAAGACGAAAATGACCTAAATATTAATTCAATGACACAAACAAACTTATCGGATGCACAAGATTGGTTAAAAACCCTAATTGGACAAGAATAAGCCTAGGGAGGAAGAAAATGACCTAATTGATCATCCAATGACACAAACACACCTATTGGATGCACAAGATTGGTTAAAAACCCTAATTGGACAAGAATATGCCTAGGGAAGACGAAAATGACCTAAATATTAATTCAATGACACAAACAAACTTATCGGATGCACAAAATTGGTTAAAAACCCTAATTGGACAAGAATAAGCCTAGGAAGGACGAAAATGACCTAATTGATCATCCAATGACAAAAACACACCTATTAGATGCACAAGATTGGTTAAAAACCCTAATTGGACAAGAATAAGCCTAGGGAGGACGAAAATGACCTAATTGATCATCCAATGACACAAACACACCTATTGGATGCACAAGATTGGTTAAAAACCCTAATTGGACAAGAATATGCCTAGGGAGGACGAAAATGACCTAATTGATCATCCAATGACACAAACAAACATATTGGATGAACAAGATTGGTTAAAAACCCTAATTGGACAAGAATAAGCCTAGGGAGGACGAAAATGACCTAATTGATTATCCAATGACACAAACACACCTATTTGATGCACAAGATTGGTTAAAAACCCTAATTGGACAAGAATATGCCTAGGGAGGACGAAAATGACCTAAATATTAATTCAATGACACAAACAAACTTATCGGATGCCCAAGATTGGTTAAAAACCCTAATTGGACAAGAATAAGCCTAGGGAGGACGAAAATGACCTAATTGATCATCCAATGACACAAACACACCTATTGGATGCACAAGATTGGTTAAAAACCCTAATTGGACAAGAATATGCCTAGGGAGGACGAAAATGACCTAATTGATCATCCAATGACTCAAATGAACTTATTGGATGCACAAGATTAGTTAAAAACCCTAATTGGACAAGAATAAGCCTAGGGAGGACGAAAATAACCTAATTGATCATCAAATGACACAAACACACCTATTGGATGCACAAGATTGGTCTAAAACTCTAATTGGACAAGAATATGCCTAGGTAGGACGAAAATGACCTAAATGTTAATCCAATGACACAAATGAACGTATTGGGTGCACAAGTTTGGTTAAAAACCCTAATTGGACAAGAATAAGTCTAGGGAGGACGAAAAAAACCTAATTGATCATCCAATGACAAAAACACACCTATTGGATGCACAAGATTGGTTAAAAACCCTAATTGGACAAGAATATGCCTAGGGAGGACGAAAATGACCTAAATGTTAATCCAATGACACAAATGAACTTATTGGATGCACAAGATTGGTTAAAAATCCTAATTGGACAAGAATAAGCCTAGGGAGGACGAAAATGACCTAAATGTTAATCCAATGACACAACTCAACTTATTGGATGCACAAGATTGGTTAAAAACCCTAATTGGGCAAGAATAAGCCTAGGGAGAACGAAAATGACCTAATTGATCATCCAAAGACACAAACACACCTATTGGATGCACAAGATTGGTTAAAAACCCTAATTGGACAAGAATAAGACTAGGGAGGATGAAAATGACCTAATTGATCATCCAATGACACAGACACACCTATTGGATGCACAAGATTGGTTAAAAACCCTAATTGGACAAGAATAAGCCTAGGGAGGACGAAAATGACCTAATTGATCATCCAATGACACAAACACACCTATTGGATGCACAAGATTGGTTAAAAACCCTAATTGGACAAGAATATGCCTAGGGAGGACGAAAATGACCTAATTGATCATCCAATGACACAAATGAACTTATTGGATGCACAAGATTAGTTAAAAACCCTAATAGGACATGAATAAGCCTAGGGAAGACGAAAATAACCTAATTGATCATCCAATGACACAAACACACCTATTGGATGCACAAGATTGGTTAAAAACCCTAATTGGACAAGAATATGCCTAGGGAGGACGAAAATGACCTAAATGTTAATCCAATGACACAAATGAACTTATTGGATGCACTAGATTGGTTAAAAACCCTAATTGGACAAGAATAAGCCTAGGGAGGACGAAAATGACCTAATTGATCATCCAATGACACAAACACACCTATTGGATGCACAAGATTGGTTAAAAACCCTAATTGGACAAGAATATGCCTAGGGAGGACGAAAATGACCTAATTATTAATTCAATGACACAAACAAACTTATTGGATGCACAAGATTGGTTAAAAACCCTAATTGGACAAGAATAAGCCTAGGGAGGACGAAAACGACCTAATTGATCATCCAATGACACAAACACACCTATTGGATGCACAAGATTGGTTAAAAACCCTAATTGGACAAGAATATGTCTAGGGAGGACGAAAATGACCTAATTATTAATTCAATGACACAAACAAACTTATTGGATGCACAAGATTGGTTAAAAACCCTAATTGGACAAGAATAAGCCTAGGGAGGACGAAAATGACCTAATTGATCATCCAATGACACAAACACACCTATTGGATGCACAAGATTGGTTAAAACCCTAACTGGACAAGAATATGCCTAGGGAGGACGAAAATGTCCTAATGGATCATCCAATGACACAAACACACCTATTGGATGCACAAGATTGGTTAAAAACCCTAATTGGACAAGAATATGCCTAGGGAGGACGAATATGACCTAAATGTTAATCCAATAACACAAATGAACTTATTGGACGCACAAAATTGGTTAAAAACCCTAATTGGACAAGAATAAGCCTAGGGAGAACGAAAATGACCTAAATGTTAATCCAATGACACAACTCAACTTATTGGATGCACAAGATTGGTTAAAAACCCTAATTGGACAAGAATAAACCTAGGGAGGACGAAAATAACCTAATTGATCATCCAATGAATCAAACACACCTATTGGATGCACAAGATTGGTTAAAAACCGTAATTGGACAAGAATATGCCTAGGGAGGACGAAAATGACCTAAATGTTAATCCAATGACACAAATGAACTTATTGGATGCACAAGATTGGTTAAAAACCCTAATTGGACAAGAATAAGCCTAGGGATGACGAAAATGACCTAATTGATCATCCAATGACACAAACACACCTATTGGATGCACAAGATTGGTTACAAACCCTAATTGGACAAGAATAAGCCTAGGGAGAACGAAAATGACCTAAATGTTAATCCAATGACACAACTCAACTTATTGGATGCACAAGATTGGTTAAAAACCCTAATTCGACAAGAATAAGCCTACGGATGACGAAAATGACCTAATTGATCATCCAATGACACAAACACACCTATTGGATGCACAAGATTGGTTAAAAACCCTAGTTGGACAAGAACATGCCTAGAGAGGACGAAAATGACCTAATTGATCATCCAATGACACTAATGAACATATTGGATGCACAAGATTGGTTAAAAACCCTAATTGGACAAGAATAAGCCTATGGAGGATGAAAAGGGCCTAATTGATCATCCAATGACACAAACACAGCTATTGGATGCAAAAGATTGGTTAAAAACCCTAATTGGACAAGATGATGCCTAGGGAGGAAGAAAATGACCTAAATATTAATTCAATGACACAAACAAACTTATTGGATGCACAAGATTGGTTAAAAACCCTAATTGGACAAGAATAAGCCTAGGGAGGACGAAAATGACCTAATTGATCATCCAATGACACAAACACACCTATTGGATGCACAAGATTGGTTAAAAACCCTAATTGGACAAGAATATGCCTAGGGAGGACGAAAATGACCTAAATATTAATTCAATGACACAAACAAACTTATTGGATGCACAAGATTGGTTAAAAACCCTAATTGGACAAGAATAAGCCTAGGGAGGACGAAAATGACCTAATTGATCATCCAATGACACAAACACACCTATTGGATGCACAAGATTGGTTAAAAACCCTAATTGGACAAGAATAAGCCTAGGGGGGACCAGAATGACCTAATTGATCATCTAATGACACAAACACACCTATTGGAAGCACAAGATTGGTTAAAAACCCTAATTGGACAAGAATAAGCCTATGGAGGACAAAAATGACCTAATTGATCATCCAATGGTACAAACACACCTATTGGATGCACAAGATTGGTTAAAAATCCTAATTGGGCAAGAATATGCCTAGGGAGGACGAAAATGACCTAAATATTAATTCAATGACACAAACAAACTTATTGGATGCACAAGATTGGTTAAAAACCCTAATTGGACAAGAATAAGCCTAGGGAGGACGAAAATGACCTAATTGATCATCCAATAACACAAACACACCTATTGGATGCAAAAGATTGGTTAAAAACCCTAATTGGACAAGATGATGCCTAGGGAGGACGAAAATGACCTAAGTATTAATTCAATGACACAAACAAACTTATTGGATGCACAAGATTGGTTAAAAACCCTAATTGGACAAGAATAAGCCTAGGGAGGACGAAAATGACCTAATTGATCATCCAATGACACAAACACACCTATTGGATGCACAAGATTGGTTAAAAACCCTAATTGGACAAGAATATGCCTAGGGAGGACGAAAATGACCTAAATATTAATTCAATGACACAAACAAACTTATCGGATGCACAAGATTGGTTAGAAACCCTAATTGGACAAGAATAAGCCTAGGGAGGACGAAAATGACCTAATTGATCATCCAATGACACAAACACACCTATTGGATGCACAAGATTGGTTAAAAACCCTAATTGGACAAGAATAAGACTAGGGAGAACGAAAATGACCTAAATGTTATTCCAATGACACATCTCAACTTATTGGATGCACAAGATTGGTTAAAAACCCTAATTGGACAAGAATAAGCGTAGGGAGGACCAAAAATGACCTAATTGATCATCCAATGACACAAACACACCTATTGGATGCACAAGATTGGTTAAAAACCCTAATTGGACAAGTATATGCCTAGGGAGGACGAAAATGACCTAAATGTTAATCCAATGACACAGATGAACTTATTGGATGTACAAGATTGGTTAAAAACCCTAATTGGACAAGAATAAGCCTAGGGAGGACGAAAATGACCTAATTGATCATCCAATGACACAAACACACCTATTGGATGCACAAGATTGGTTAAAAACCCTAATTGGACAAGAATATGCCTAGGGAGGACGAAAATGACCTAAATAATAATTCAATGACACAAACACAGTTATTGGATGCACAAGATTGGTTAAAAACCCTAATTGGACAAGAATAAGCCTAGGGAGGACGAAAATGACCTAATTGATCATCCAATGACACAAACACACCTATTGGAAGCACAAGATTGGTTAAAACCCCTAATTGGACAAGAATATGCCTAGGGAGGACGAAAATGACCTAATTGATCATCCAATGACACAAACACACCTATTGGATGCACAAGATTGGTTAAAAACCCTAATTGGACAAGAATATGCATAGGGAGGACGAAAGTGACCTAATTGATCATCCAATGACACAAACACACCTATTGGATGCACAAGATTGGTTAAAAACCCTAATTGGACAAGAATAAGCATAGGGAGGACCAAAATGGCCTAATTGATCATCCAATGACACAAACACACCTATTGGATGCACAAGATTGGTTAAAAACCCTAATTGGACAAGAATATGCTTAGGGAGGAAGAAAATGACCTAAATTTTAATCCAATGACACAAATGAACTTATTGGATGCACAAGATTGGTTAAAAACCCTAATTGGACAAGAATAAGCCTAGGGAGGACGAATATGACCTAAATGTTAATCCAATGACACAACTCAACTTATTGGATGCACATGATTGGTTAAAAACCCTAATTGGACAAGAATAAGCCTAGGGAGGACGAAAATGACCTAATTGATCTTCCAATGACACAAACACACCTATTGGACGCACAACATTGGTTAAAAACCCTAATTGGACAAGAATTTGCCTAGGGAGGACGAATATGACCTAAATGTTAATTCAATGACAAAAACGAACTTATTGGATGCACAACATTGGTTAAAAACCCTAATTGGACAAGAATAAGCCTAGGGAGGACGAAAATGACCTAATTGATCATCCAATAACACAAACACACCTATTGGATGCACAAGATTGGTTAAAAACCCTAATTGGACAAGAATATGCCTAGGGAGGACGCAAATGGCCTAATTGATCATCCAATGACACAAACACACCTATTGGATGCACAAGATTGGTTAAAAACCCTAATTGGACAAGAATATGCCTAGGGAGGACGAAAATGACCTAAATGTTAATCCAATGACACAAATGAACTTATTGGATGCACAAGATTTGTTTAAAACCCTAATTGGACAAGAATAAGCCTAGGTAGGACGAATATGACCTAAATGTTAATCCAATGACACAACTCAACTTATTGGACGCACAAGATTGGTTAAAAACCCTAATTGAACAAGAATAAGCCTAGGGAGGACGAAAATGACCTAAATATTAATTCAATGACAGAAACAAAGTTATTGGATGCACAACATTGGTTAAAATCCCTAATTGGACAAGAATAAGCATAGGGAGGACGAAAATGGCCTAATTGATCATCCAATGACACAAACACACCTATTGGATGCACAAGATTGGTTAAAAACCCTAATTGGACAAGAATATGCCTAGGGAGGACGAAAATGACCTAAATTTTAATCCAATGACACAAATGAACTTATTGGATGCACAAGATTGGTTAAAAACCCTAATTGGACAAGAATCAGCCTAGGGAGGATGAAAATGACCTAATTGATCATCCAATGACACAAACACACCTATTGGATGCACAAGATTGGTTAAAAACCCTAATTGGACAAGAATAAGCCTAGGGAGGACGAAAATGACCTAATTGATCATCCAATGACACAAACACACCTATTGGATGCACAAGATTGGTTAAAAACCCTAATTGGACAAGAATAAGCCTAGGGAGGACGAAAATGACCTAATTGATCATCCAATGACACAAACACACCTATTGGATGCATAAGATTGGTTAAAAACCCTAATTGGACAAGAATAAGCTTAGGGAGGACGAAAAATGACCTAATTGATCATCCAATGACACAAACACACCTATTGGATGCACAAGATTGGTTAAAAACCCTAATTGGACAAGAATAAGCCTAGGGAGGACGAAAATGACCTAATTGATCATCCAATGACACAAACACACCTATTGGATGCACAAGGTTTCTTAAAAACCCTAATTGGACAAGAATAAGCATAAAAAGGACGAAAATGACCTAATTGATCATCCAATGACACAAACACACCTATTGGATGCACAAGATTGGTTAAAAACCATAATTGGACAAGAATAAGCATAAAAAGGACGAAAATGACCTAATTGATCATCCAATGACACAAACACACCTATTGGATGCACAAGATTGGTTAAAAACCCTAATTGGACAAGAATATGCCTAGGGAGGACGAAAATGACCTAAATGTTAATCCAATGACACAAATGAACTTATTGGATGCACAAGATTGGTTAAAAACCCTAATTGGACAAGAATAAGCCTAGGGAGGACGAAAATGACCTAATTGATCATCCAATGACACAAACAAACCTATTGGGTGCACAAGATTGGATAAAAACCCTAATTGGACAAGAATATGCCTAGGGAGGAGGAAAATTACCTAAATATTAATTCAATGACACAAACAAAGTTATTGGATGCACAAGATTGGTTAAAAACCCTAATTGGACAAGAATAAGCCTAGGGAGGACGAAAATGACCTAATTGATCATCCAATGACATAAACACACCTATTGGATGCACAAGATTGGTTAAAAACCCTAATTGGACAAGAATAAGCCTAGGGAGGACGAAAATGACCTAATTGATCATCCAATGACACAAACACACCTATTGGATGCACAAGATTGGTTAAAAACCCTAATTGGACAAGAATATGCCTAGGGAGGTAGAAAATGACCTAAATATTAATTTAATGACACAAACAAAGTTATTGGATGCACAAGATTGGTTAAAAACCCTAATTGGACATGAATAAGCCTAGGGAGGACGAAAATGACCTAATTGATCATCCAATGACACAAACACACCTATTGGATGCACAAGATTGGTTAAAAACCCTATTTGGACAAGAATATGCCTAGGGAGGACGAAAATGACCTAAATATTAGTTCAATGAAACAAACAAACTTATTGGATGCACAAGATTGGTTAAAAACCCTAATTGGAGAAGAATAAGCCTAGCGAGGACGAAAAAGACCTAATTGATCATCAAATGACACAAACACACCTATTGGATGCACAAGATTGGTTAAAAACCCTAATTGGACAAGAATATGCCTAGGGAGGACGAAAATGACCTAAATATTAATTCAATGACACAAACAAAGTTATTGGATGCACAAGATTGGTTAAAAACCCTAATTGGACAAGAATAAGCATAGGGAGGACGCAAATGACCTAATTGATCATCCAATGACACAAACACACCTATTGGATGCACAAGATTGGTTAAAAACCCTAATTGGACAAGAATATGCCTAGGGAGGACGAAAATGACCTAAATGTTAATCCAATGACACAAATGAACTTATTGGATGCACAAGATTGGTTAAAAACCTTAATTGGACAAGATTAAGCCTAGGGAGGACGAAAATGACCTAATTGATCATCCAATGACACAAACACACCTATTGGATGCATAAGATTGGTTAAAAACCCTAATTGGACAAGAATATGCCTAGGGAGGACGAAAATGACCTAAATATTAATTCAATGACACAAATAAACTTATCGGATGCACAAGATTGGTTAAAAACCCTAATTGGACAAGAATAAGCCTAGGGAGGACGAAAATGACCTAATTGATCATCCAATGACACAAACACACCTATTGGATGCACAAGATTGGTTAAAAACCCTAATTGGACAAGAATATGCCTAGGGAGGACGAAAATGACCTAAATGTTCATCCAATGGCACAAACACACCTATTGAAGGCACAAGATTGGTTAAAAACCCTAATTGGACAAGAATAAGCCTAGGGAGGACGAAAATGACCTAATTGATCATCCAATGACACAAACACACCTATTGGATGCACAAGATTGGTTAAAAACCCTAATTGGACAAGAATATGCCTAGGGAGGACGAAAATGACCTAAATGTTAATCCAATGACACAAATGAACTTATTGGATGCACAAGATTGGTTAAAAACCCTAACTGGACAAGAATAAGCCTAGGGAGGCTGAAAATGACCTAATTGATCATCAAATGACACAAACACACCTATTGGATGCAAAAGATTGGTTAAAAACCCTAATTGAACAAGAATATGCCTAGGGAGGACGAAAATGACCTAAATATTAATTCAATGACACAAACAAACTTATTGGATGCGCAAGATTGGTTAAAAACCCTAATTGGACAAGAATAAGCCTAGGGAGGACGAAAATGACCTAATTGATCATCCAATGACACAAACACACCTATTGGATGCACAAGATTGGTTAAAAACCCTAATTGGACAAGAATATGCCTAGGGAGGACGAAAATGACCTAAATGTTAATCCAATGACACAACTCAACCTATTGGATGCACAAGATTGGTTAAAAACCCTAATTGGACAAGAATAAGCCTAGGGAGGACGATAAATGACCTAATTGATCATCCAATGACACAAACACACCTATTGGATGCACAAGATTGGTTAAAAACCCTAATTGGACAAGAATAAGCCTAGGGAGGACGAAAATGACCTAATTGATCATCCAATGACACAAACACACCTATTGGATGCACAAGATTGGTTAAAAACCCTAATTGGACAAGAATAAGCCTAGGGAGGACGAAAATGACCTAATTGATCATCCAATGACACAAACACACCTATTGGATGCACAAGATTGGTTAAAAACCCTAATTGGACAAGAATATGCCTAGGGAGGACGAAAATGACCTAAATGTTAATCCAATGACACAAATGAACTTATTGGATGCACAAGATTGGTTAAAAACCTAATTCGACAAAAATAAGCCTAGGGAGAATGAAAATGACCTAAATATTAATCCAATGACACAACTCAACTTATTGGATGCACAAGATTGGTTAAAAACCCTAATTGGACAAGAATAACCCTAGGGAGGACGAAAATGACCTAATTGATCATCCAATGACACAAACACACCTATTGGATGCACAAGATTGGTTAAAAACCCTAATTGGACAAGAATAAGCCTAGGGAGGACGAAAATGACCTAATTGATCATCCAATGACACAAACACACCTATTTGATGGACAAGATTGGTTAAAAACCCTAATTGGACAAGAATAAGCCTAGGGAGGACGAAAATGACCTAATTGATCATCCAATGACACAAACACACCTATTAGATGCACAAGATTGGTTAAAAACCCTAATTGGACAAGAATATGCCTAGGGAGGAGGAAAATGACCTAAATATTAATTCAATGACACAAACAAAGTTATTGGATGCACAAGATTGGTTAAAAACCCTAATTGGACAAGAATAAGCCTAGGGAGGACGAAAATGACCTAATTGATCATCCAATGACACAAACACACCTATTAGATGCACAAGATTGGTTAAAAACCCTAATTGGAGAATAATATGCCTATGGAGGAACAAAATGACCTAAATATTAATTCAATGACACAAACAAAGTTATTGGATGCACAAGATTGGTTAAAAACCCTAGTTGGACAAGAATATGCCTAGGGAGGACTAAAATGACCTAATTGATCATCCAATGACACAAATGAACTTATTGGATGCACAAGATTGGTTAAAAACCCTAATTGGACAAGAATAAGCCTAGGGAGGACGAAAATGACCTAATTGATCATCCAATGACACAAACACACCTATTGGATGTACAAGATTGGTTAAAAACCCTAATTGGACAAGAATATGCCTAAGGAGGACGAAAAAGACCTAATTGATCATCCAATGACACAAACACACCTATTGGATGCACAAGATTGGTTAAAAACCCTAATTGGACAAGAATAAGCCTAGGGAGGACGAAAATGACCTAATTGATCATCCAATGACACAAACACACCTATTGGATACACAAGATTGGTTAAAAACTCTAATTGGACCAGAATAAGCCTAGGGAGGACGAAAATGACCTAATTGATCATCCAATGACACAAACACACCTATTGGATGCACAAGATTGGTTAAAAACCCTAATTGGACAAGAATAAGCCTAGGGAGGACGAAAATGACCTAATTGATCATCCAATGACACAAACACACCTATTGGATGCACAAGATTGGTTAAAAACCCTAATTGGACAAGAATATGCCTAGGGAGGACGAAAATGACCTAAATGTTAATCCAATGACACAAATGAACTTATTGGATGCACAAGATTGGTTAAAAACCCTAATTGGACAAGAATAAGCCTAGGAAGGACGAAAATGACCTAATTGATCATCCAATGACACAAACATACCTGTTGGAAGCACAAGATTGGTTAAAAACCCTAGTTGGACAAGAATATGCCTAGGGAGGACGAAAATGACATAATTGATCATCCAATGACACAAATGAACTTATTGGATGCACAAGATTGGTTAAAAACCCTAATTGGACAAGAATAAGCCTAGGGAGGACGAAAATGACCTAATTGATCATCCAATGACACAAACACACCTATTGGATGCACAAGATTGGTTAAAAACCCTAATTGGACAAGAATATGCCTAGGGAGGAGGAAAATTACCTAAATATTAATTCAATGACACAAACAAACTTATTGGATGCACAAGATTGGTTAAAAACCCTAATTGGACAAGAATAAGCCTAGGGAGGACGAAAATGACCTAATTGATCATCCAATGACACAAACACACCTATTGGATGCCAAAGATTGGTTAAAAACCCTAATTGGACAAGAATATGCCTAGGGAGGACGAAAATGACCTAAATATTAATTCAATGACACAAACAAACTTATTGGATGCACAAGATTGGTTAAAAACCCTAATTGGACAAGAATAAGCCTAAGGAGGACGAAAATGACCTAATTTATCATCCAATGACACAAACACAGCTATTGGATGCACAAGATTGATTAAAAACCCTAATTGGACAAGAATATGCCTAGGGAGGACGAAAATGACCTAATTGATAATCCAATGACACAAACACACCTATTGGATGCACAAGATTGTTTAAAAACCCTAATTGGACAAGAATAAGCCTAGGGAGGACGAAAATGACCTAATTGATCATCCAATGACACAAACACACCTATTGGATGCACAAGATTGGTTAAAAACCCTAATTGGACAAGAATATGCCTAGGGAGGACGAAAATGACCTAAATATTAATTCTATGACACAAACAAACTTATCGGATGCACAAGATTGGTTAAAAACCCTAATTGGACAAGAATAAGCCTAGGGAGGACGAAAATGACCTAATTGATCATCCAATGACACAAACACAGCTATTGGATGCACAAGATTGGTTAAAAACCCTAATTGGACAAGAATAAGCCTAGGGACGACGAAAATGACCTAATTGATCATCCAATGACACAAACACAGCTATTGGATGCACAAGATTGGTTAAAAACCCTAATTGGACAAGAATAAGCCTAGGGAGGACGAAAATGACCTAATTGATCATCCAATGACACAAACACACCTATTGGAAGCACAAGATTGGTTAAAAACCCTAATTGGACAAGAATATGCCTAGGGAGAACGAAAATGACCTAAATGTTAATCCAATGACACAAATGAACTTATTGGATGCACAAGATTGATTAAAAACCCTAATTGGACAAGAATAAGCCTAGGGAGGACGAAAATGACCTAATTGATCATCCAATGACACAAACACACTTATTGGATGCACAAGATTGGTTAAAAACCCTAACTGGACAAGAATATGCCTAGGGAGGACGAAAATGACCTAATTGATCATCCAATGACACAAACACACTTATTGGATGCACAAGATTGGTTAAAAACCCTAATTGGACAAGAATATGCCTAAGGAGGACGAAAATGACCTAATTGATCATCCAATGAAACAAACACACCTATTGGATGCACAAGATTGGTTAAAAACCCTAATTGGACAAGAATATGCCTAGGGACGACGAATATGACCTAAATGTTAATCCAATAACACAAATGAACTTATTGGATGCATAAGATTGGTTAAAAACCCTAATTGGACAAGAATAAGCCTAGGGAGAACGAAAATGACCTAAATGTTAATCCAACGACACAACTCAACTTATTAGATGCACAAGATTTGTTAAAAACCCTAATTGGACAAGAATAAGCCTAGGGAGGACGAAAATGACCTAATTGATCATCCAATGACACAAACACACCTATTGGATGCACAAGATTGGTTAAAAACCCTAATTGGACAAGAATATGCCTAGGGAGGATGAAAATGACCTAAATATTAATTCAATGACACAAAGAAACTTATTGGATGCACAAGATTGATTAAAAACCCTAATTGGACAAGAATAAGCCTAGGGAGGACGAAAATGGCCTAATTGATCATCCAATGACACAAACACACCTATTGGATGCACAAGATTGGTTAAAAACCCTAATTGGACAAGAATATGCCTAGGGAGGATGAAAATGACCTAATTGATCATCCAATGACACAAACACACCTATTGGATGCACAAGATTGGTTAAAAACCCTAATTGGACAAGAATAAGCCTAAGGAGGACGAAAATAACCTAATTGATCATCCAATGACACAAACACACCTATTGGATGCACAAGATTGGTTAAAAACCCTAATTGGACAAGAATATGCCTAGGGAGGAGGAAAATGACCTAAATGTTAATCCAATGACACAAATGAATTTATTGGATGTACAAGATTGGTTAAAAACCCTAATTCGACAAGAATAGGCCTAGGGAGGACGAAAATGACCTAATTGATCATCCTATGACACAAACACACCTATTGGATGCACAAGATTGGTTAAAAACCCTAATTGGACAAGAATATGCCTAGGGAGGACGAAAATGACCTAATTGATCATCCAATGACACAAACACACCTATTGGAAGCACAAGATTGGTTAAAAACCCTAATTGGACAAGAATAAGCCTAGGGAGGACGAAAATGACCTAATTGATCATCCAATGACACAAACACACCTATTGGAAGCACAAGATTGGTTAAAAACCCTAATTGGACAAGAATAAGCCTAGGGAGGCGAAAATGACCTAATCGTTCATCCAATGACACAAACACACCTATTGGATGCACAAGATTGGTTAAAAACCCTAATTGGACAAGAATAAGCATAGGGAGGACGAAAATGGCCTAATTGATCATCCAATGACACAAACACACCTATTGGATGCACAAGATTGGTTAAAAACCCTAATTGGACAAGAATATGCCTAGGGAGGACGAAAATGACCTAAATGTTAATCCAATGACACAAATGAACTTATTGGATGCACAAGATTGGTTAAAAACCCTAATTGGACAAGAATAAGCCTAGGGAGGACGAAAATTACCTAAATGTTAATCCAATGACACAACTCAACTTATTGGATGCACAAGATTGGTTAAAAACCCTAATTGGGCAAGGATAAGCCTAGGGAGGACGAAGATGACCTAATTGATCATCCAATGACACAAACACACCTATTGGATGCACAAGATTGGTTAAAAACCCTAATTGGACAAGAATAAGCCTAGGGAGGACGAAAATGACCTAATTGATCATCCAATGACACAAACACACCTATTGGATGCACAAGATTGGTTAAAAACCCTAATTGGACAAGAATATGCCTAGGGAGGACGAAAATGACCTAAATATTAATTGAATGACACAAACAAACTTGTCGGATGCACAAGATTGGTTAAAAACTCTAAATGGACAAGAATAAGCCTAGGGAGGACGAAAATGACCTAATTGATCATCCAATGACACAAACACACCTATTAGATGCACAAGATTGGTTAAAAACCCTAATTGGACAAGAATAAGCCTAGGGAGGACGAAAATGACCTAATTGATCATCCAATGACACAAACACACCTATTGGATGCACAAGATTGGTTAAAAACCCTAATTGGACAAGAATATGCCTAGGGAGGACGAAAATGACCTAATTGATCATCCAATGACACAAACACACCTATTGGATGCACAAGATCGGTTAAAAACCCTAATTGGACAAGAATATGCCTAGGGAGGTTGAAAATGACCTAAATATTAATTGAATGACACAAACAAACTTGTCGGATGCACAAGATTGGTTAAAAACCCTAAATGGACAAGAATAAGCCTAGGGAGGACGAAAATGACCTAATTGATCATCCAATGACACAAACACACCTATTAGATGCACAAGATTGGTTAAAAACCCTAATTGGACAAGAATAAGCCTAGGGAGGACGAAAATGACCTAATTGATCTTCCAATGACACAAACACACCTATTGGATGCACAAGATTGGTTAAAAACCCTAATTGGACAAGAATATTCCTAGGGAGGACGAAAATAACCTAATTGATCATCCAATGACACAAACACACCTATTGGATGCACAAGATTAGTTAAAAACCCTAATTGGACAAGAATATGCCTAGGGAGGACGAAAATGACCTAAATGTTAATCCAATGACACAAATGAACTTATTGGATGAACAAGATTGGTTAAAAACCCTAATTTGACAAGAATATGCCTAGGGAGGACGAAAATGACATTATTTATCATCCAATGACACAAACAAACCTATTGGATGCACAAGATTGATTAAAAACCCTAATTGGACAAGAATAAGCCTAGGGAGGACGAAAATGACCTAATTGATCATCCAATGACACAAACACACCTATTGGATGCACAAGATTGGTTAAAAACCCTAATTGGACAAGAATATGCCTAGGGAGGACGAAAATGACCTAATTGATCATCCAATGACACAAACACACCTATTGGATGCACAAGATCGGTTAAAAACCCTAATTGGACAAGAAAAAGCCTAGGGAGGACGAAAATGACCTAATTGATCATCCAATGACACAAACACACCTATTGGATGCACAAGATTGGTTAAAAACCCAAATTGGACAAGAATATGCCTAGGGAGGACGAAAATGACCTAAATTTTAATCCAATGACACAAACACACCTATTGGAAGCACAAGATTGGTTAAAAACCCTAATTGGACAAGAATATGCCTAGGGAGGACGAAAATGACCTAAATGTTAATCCAATGACACAAATGAACTTATTGGATGCACAAGATTGGTTAAAAACCCTAATTGGACCAGAATAAGCCTAGGGAGGACGAAAATGACCTAATTGATCATCCAATGACACAAACACACCTATTGGATGTACAACATTGGTTAAAAACCCTAATTGGACAAGAATAAGCATAGGGAGGACGAAAATGGCCTAATTGATCATCCAATGACACAAACACACCTATTGGATGCACAAAATTGGTTAAAAACCCTAATTGGACAAGAATATGCCTAGGGAGGACGAAAATGACCTAAATTTTAATCCAATGACACAAATGAACTTATTGGATGCACAAGATTGGTTAAAAACCCTAATTGGACAAGAATAAGCCTAGGGAGGACGAATATGACCTAAATGTTAATCCAATGACACAACTCAACTTATTGGATGCACAAGATTGGTTAAAACCCCTAATTGGACAAGAATAAGCCTAGGGAGGACGAAAATGACCTAAATATTAATTCAATGACAGAAACAAAGTTATTGGATGCACAACATTGGTTAAAAACCCTAATTGGACAAGAATAAGCATAAGGAGGACGAAAATGGCCTAATTGATCATCCAATGACACAAACACACCTATTGGATGCACAAGATTGGTTAAAAACCCTAATTGGACAAGAATATGCCTAGGGAGGACGAAAATGACCTAAATGTTAATCCAATGACACAAATGAACTTATTGGATGCACAAGATTGGTTAAAAACCCTCATTGGACAAGAATAAGCCTAGGGAGGACGAATATGACTTAAATGTTAATCCAATGACACAACTCAACTTATTGGATGCACAAGATTGGTTAAAAACCCTAATTGGACAAGAATAAGCCTAGGGAGGACGAAAATGACCTAATTGATCATCCAATGACACAAACACACCTATTGGATGCACAAGATTGGTTAAAAACCCTAATTGGACAAGAATATGCCTAGGGAGGACGAAAGTGACCTAATTGATCATCCAATGACACAAACACACCTATTGGATGCACAAGATTGGTTAAAAACCCTAATTGGACAAGAATAAGCCTAGGGAGGACAAAAATTGACCTAATTGATCATCCAATGACACAAACACACCTATTGGAAGCACAAGATTGGTTAAAAACCCTAATTGGACAAGAATATGCCTAGGGAGGACTAAAATGACCTAAATGTTAATCCAATGACACAAATGAGCTTATTAGATGCACAAGATTGGTTAAAAACCCTAATTGGACAAGAATAAGCCTAGGGAGGACGAATATGACCTAAATGTTAATCCAATGACACAACTCAACTTATTGGATGCACAAGATTGGTTAAAAACCCTAATTGGACATGAATAAGCCTAGGGAGGACGAAAATGACCTAAATATTAATTCAATGATAGAAACAAAGTTATTGGATGCACAACATTGGTTAAAAACCCTAATTGGACAAGAATAAGCATAGGGAGGACGAAAATGGCCTAATTGATCATCCAATGACACAAACACACCTATTGGATGCACAAGATTGGTTAAAAACCCTAATTGGACAAGAATAAGCCTAGGGAGGACGAAAATGACCTAATTGATCATCCAAAGACACAAACACACCTATTGGATGCGCAAGATTGGTTAAAAACCCTAATTGGACAAGAATAAGCCTAGCGAGGACGAAAAGGACCTAAATGTTAATCCAATGACACAACTCAACTTATTGGACGCACAAGATTGGTTAAAAACCCTAATTGGACAAGAATAAATCTAGGGAGGACGAAAATGACGTAATTGATCATCCAATGACACAAACACACCTATTGGATGCACAAGATTGGTTAAAAACCCTAATTGGACAAGAATATGCCTAGGGAGGACGAAAATGACCTAAATGTTAATCCAATGACACAAATGAACTTATTGGATGCACAAGATTGGTTAAAAACCCTAATTGGACAAGAATAAGCCTAGCGAGGACGAAAATGACCTAAATGTTAATCCAATGACACAACTCAACTTATTGGATGCACAAGATTGGTTAAAAACCCTAATTGGACAAGAATAAGCATAGGGAGAACGGAAATGACCTAATTGATCATCCAATGACAGAAACACACCTATTGGATGCACAAGATTGGTTAAAAACCCTAATTGGAAAAGAATATGCCTAGGAAGGACGAAAATGGCCTAATTGATCATCAAATGACACAAACACGCCTATTGGATGCCCAAGATTGGTTAAAATCCTAATTGGACAAGAATAAGCCTAGGGAGGACGAAAATGACCTAATTGATCATCCAATGACACAAACACACCTATTGGATGCACAAGATTGGTTAAAAACCCTAATTGGACAAGAATATGCCTAGGGAGGAGGAAAATGACCTAAATGATAATTCAATGACACAAACAAAGTTATTGGAAGCACAAGATTGGTTAAAAACCCTAATTGGACAAGAATAAGCCTAGTTAGGACGAAAATGACCTAATTGATCATCCAATGACACAAACACACCTATTGGATGCACAAGATTGGCTAAAAACCCTAATTGGACAAGAATATGCCTAGGAAGGACGAAAATGACCTAGTTGATCATCCAATGACACAAACACACCTATTGGATGCACAAGATTGGTTAAAAACCCTAATTGGACAAGAATAAGCCTAGGGAGGACGAAAATGGCCTAATTGATCATCCAATGACACAAACACACCTATTGGATGCACAAGATTGGTTAAAAACCCTAATTGGACAAGAATATGCCTCGGGAGGACGAATATGACCTAAATGTTAATTCAATGACAAAAACGAAATTATTGGATGCACAACATTGGTTAAAAACCCTAATTGGACAAGAATAAGCCTAGGGAGGACGAAAATGACCTAATTGATCATCCAATGACACAAACACACCTATTGGATGCACAAGATTGGTTAAAAACCCTAATTGGACAAGAATATGCCTAGGGAGGACGCAAATGGCCTAATTGATCATCCAATGACACAAACACACCTATTGGATGCACAAGATTGGTTAAAAACCCTAATTGGACAAGAATATGCCTAGGGAGGACGAAAATGACCTAAATGTTAATCCAATGACACAAATGAACTTATTGGATGCACAAGATTGGTTTAAAACCCTAATTGGACAAGAATAAGCCTAGGTAGGACGAATATGACCTAAATGTTAATCCAATGACACAACTCAACTTATTGGATGCACAAGATTGGTTAAAAACCCTAATTGGACAAGAATAAGCCTAGGGAGGACGAAAATGACCTAAATATTAATTCAATGACAGAAACAAAGTTATTAGATGCACAACATTGGTTAAAATCCCTAATTGGACAAGAATAAGCATAGGGAGGACGAAAATGGCCTAATTGATCATCCAATGACACAAACACACCTATTGGATGCACAAGATTGGTTAAAAACCCTAATTGGACAAGAATATGCCTAGGGAGGACGAAAATGACCTAAATTTTAATCCAATGACACAAATGAACTTATTGGATGCACAGGATTGGTTAAAAACCCTAATTGGACAAGAATAAGCCTAGGGAGGACGAATATGACCTAAATGTTAATCCAATGACACAACTCAACTTATTGGATGCACAAGATTGGTTAAAAACCCTAATTGGACAAGAATAAGCCTAGGGAGGACGAAAATGACCTAAATATTAATTCAATGACAGAAACAAAGTTATTGGATGCACAACATTGGTTAAAAACCATAATTGGACAAGAATAAGCATAGGGAGGACGAAAATGGCCTAATTGATCATCCAATGACACAAACACACCTATTGGATGCACAAGATTGGTTAAAAACCCTAATTGGACAAGAATATGCCTAGGTAGGACGAAAATGACCTAAATTTTAATCCAATGACACAAATGAACTTATTGGATGCACAAGATTGGTTAAAAACCCTAATTGGACAAGAATAAGCCTAGGGAGGACGAATATGACCTAAATGTTAATCCAATGACACAACTCAACTTATTGGATGCACAAGATTGGTTAAAAACCCTAATTGGACAAGAATAAGCCTAGGGAGGACGAAAATGACCTAATTGATCATCCAATGACACAAACACACCTATTGGAAGCACAAGATTGGTTAAAAACCCTAATTGGACAAGAATATGCTTAGGAGGACGAAAATGACCTAAATGTTAATCCAATGACACAAATGAGCTTATTAGATGCACAAGATTGGTTAAAAACCCTAATTGGACAAGAATAAGCCTAGGGAGGATGAATATGACCTAAATGTTAATCCAATGACACAACTCAACTTATTGGATGCACAAGATTGGTTAAAAACCCTATTTGGACAAGAATAAGCCTAGGGAGGACGAAAATGACCTAAATATTAAATCAGTGACAGAAACAAAGGTATTGGATGCACAACATTGGTTAAAAACCCTAATTGGACAATAATAAGCATAGGGAGGACGAAAATGGCCTAATTGATCATCCAATGACACAAACGCACCTATTGGATGCACAAGATTGGTTAAAAACCCTAATTGGACAAGTATATGCCTAGGGAGGACGAAAATGACCTAAATTTTAATCCAATGACACAAATGAACTTATTGGATGCACAAGATTGGTTAAAAACCCTAATTGGACAAGAATAAGCCTAGGGAGGACGAATATGACCTAAATGTTAATCCAATGACACAACTCAACTTATTGGATGCACAAGATTGGTTAAAAACCCTAATTGGACAAGAATAAGCCTAGGGAGGACGAATATGACCTAATTGATCATCCAATGACACAAACACACCTATTGGATGCACAAGATTGGTTAAAAACCCTAATTGGACAAGAATATGCCTAGGGAGGACGAAAGTGACCTAATTGATCATCCAATGACACAAACACACCTATTGGATGCACAAGATTGGTTAAAAACCCTAATTGGACAAGAATAAGCCTAGGGAGGACGAAAATGGCCTAATTGATCATCCAATGACACAAACACACCTATTGGATGCACAAGATTGGTTAAAAACCATAATTGGACAAGAATATGCCTAGGGAGGACGAAAATGACCTAATTGATCATCCAATGACACAAACACACCTATTGGATGCACAAGATTGGTTAAAAACCGTAGGTTGACAAGAATATGCCTAGGGAGGACGAAAATGACCTAATTGATCATCCAATGACACAAATGAACTTATTGGATGCACAAGATTGGTTAAAAACCCTAATTGGACAAGAATAAGCCTAGCGAGGACGAAAATGACCTAAATATTAATTCAATGACACAAACGAAGTTATTGGATGCACAAGATTGGTTAAAAACCCTAATTGGACAAGAATATGCATAAGGGTGGACCAACATGACCTAAATATTAATTCAATGACACAAACAAACTTATTGGATGCACAAGATTGGTTAAAAACCCTAATTGGACAAGAATAAGCCTAGGGAGGACGAAAATGACCTAATTGATCATCCAATGACACAAACACACCTATTGGATGCACAAGATTGGTTAAAAACCCTAATTGGACAAGAATAAGCCTAGGGAGGACAACAATGACCTAATTGATCATCCAATGACACAAACACACCTATTGGATGCACAAGAATGGTTAAAAACCCTAATTGGACAAGAATAAGCCTAGGGAGGACGAAAATGACCTAATTGATCATCCAATGACACAAACACACCTATTGGATGCACAAGATTGGTTAAAAACCCTAATTGGACAAGAATAAGCCTAGGGAGGACGAAAATGACCTAATTGATCATCCAATGACACAAACACACCTATTGGATGCACAAGATTGGTTAAAAACCCTAATTGGACAAGAATATGCCTAGGGAGGACGAAAATGACCTAAATGTTAATCCAATGACACAACTCAACCTATTGGATGCACAAGATTGGTTAAAAACCCTAATTGGACAAGAATAAGCCTAGGGAGGACGATAAATGACCTAATTGATCATCCAATGACACAAACACACCTATTGGATGCACAAGATTGGTTAAAAACCCTAATTGGACAAGAATAAGCCTAGGGAGGACGAAAATGACCTAATTGATCATCCAATGACACAAACACACCTATTGGATGCACAAGATTGGTTAAAAACCCTAATTGGACAAGAATAAGCCTAGGGAGGACGAAAATGACCTAATTGATCATCCAATGACACAAACACACCTATTGGATGCACAAGATTGGTTAAAAACCCTAATTGGACAAGAATATGCCTAGGGAGGTCGAAAATGACCTAAATATTAATTCAATGACACAAACAAAGTTATTGGATGCACAAGATTGGTTAAAAAAACCCTAATTGGACAAGAATAAGCCTAGGGAGGACGTAAATGACCTAATTGATCATCCAATGACACAAACACACCTATTGGATGCACAAGATTGGTTAAAAACCCTAATTGGACAAGAATATGCCTATGGAGGACGAAAATGACCTAAATATTAATTCAATGACACAAACAAACTTATTGGATGCACAAGATTGGTTAAAAACCTTAATTGGACAAGAATAAGCTTAGGGAGGACAAAAATGACCTAATTGATCATCCAATGACACAAACACACCTATTGGATGCACAAGATTGGTTAAAAAACCTAATTGGACAAGAATATGCCTAGGGAGGACGAAAATGACCTAAATGTTAATTCAATGACACAAACAAACTTATTGGATGCACAAGATTGGTTAAAAACCCTAATTGGACAAGAATAAGCCTAGGGAGGACGAAAATGACCTAATTGATCATCCAATGACACAAACACACCTATTGGATGCACAAGATTGGTTAAAAACCCTAATTGGACAAGAATATGCCTAGGGAAGACGAAAATGACCTAAATATTAATTCAATGACACCAACAAACTTATTGGATGCACAAGATTGGTTAAAAACCCTAATTGGACAAGAATAAGCCTAGGGAGGACGCAAATGACCTAATTGATCATCCAATGACACAAACACACCTATTGGATGCACAAGATTGGTTAAAAACCCTAGTTGGACAAGAATATGCCTAGGGAGGACGAAAATGACCTAATTGATCATCCAATGACACAAATGAACTTATTGGATGCACAAGATTGGTTAAAAACCCTAGTTGGACAAGAATATGCTTAGGGAGGACAAAAATGACCTAATTGATCATCCAATGACACAAATGAACTTATTGGAAGCACAAGATTTGTTAAAAACCCTAATTGGACAAGAATAAGCCTAGGGAGGACGAAAATGACCTAATTAAACATCCAATGACACAAACACACCTATTGGATGCACAAGATTGGTTAAAAACGCTAATTGGACAAGAATATGCCTTGGGAGGACGAAAATGACCTAAATTTTAATCCAATGACACAACTCAACTTATTGGATGCACAAGATTGGTTAAAAACCCTAATTGGACAAGAATAAGCCTAGGGAGGACGAAAATAACCTAATTGATCATCCAATGACATAAACACACCTATTGGATGCACAAGATTGGTTAAAAACCCTAATTGGACAAGAATAAGCCTAGGGAGGACGAAAATGACCTAATTGATCATCCAATGACACAAACACACCTATTGGATGCACAAGATTGGTTAAAAACCCTAATTGGACAAGAATAAGCCTAGGGAGGACGAAAATGACCTAATTGATCATCCAATGACACAAACACACCTATTGGATGCACAAGATTGGTTAAAAACCCTAATTGGACAAGAATATGCCTAGGGAGGACGAAAATGACCTAAATGTTAATCCAATGACACAAATGAACTTATTGGATGCACAAGATTGCTTAAAAACCCTAATTGGACAAGAATATGTCTATGGAGGACGAAAATGACCTAATTGATCATCCAATGACACAAACACACCTATTGGATGCACAAGATTGGTTAAAAACCCTAATTGGACAAGAATAAGCCTAGGGAGGACGAAAATGACCTAATTGATCATCCAATGACACAAACACACCTATTGGATGCACAAGATTGGTTAAAAACCATAATTGGACAAGAATATGCCTAGGGAGGATGAAAATGACCTAATTGATCATCCAATGACACAAACACACCTATTGGATGCACAAGATTGGTTAAAAACCCTAATTGGACAAGAATATGCCTAGGGAGGACGAAAATGACATAAATGTTAATCCAATGACACAAATGAACTTATTGGATGCACAAGATTGGTTAAAAACCCTAATTGGACAAGAATAAGCCTAGGGAGGACGAAAATCACCTAATTGATCATCCAATGACACAAACACACCTATTGGATGCACAAGATTGGTTAAAAACCCTAATTGGACAAGAATAAGCCTAGGGAGGACGAAAATGACCTAATTGATCATCCAATGACACAAACACACCTATTGGATGCACAAGATTGGTTAAAAACCCTAATTGGACAAGAATATGCCAAGGGAGGACGAAAATGACCTAAATATTAATTCAATGACATAAAGAAACTTTTTGGATGCACAAGATTGGTTAAAAACCCTAATTGGACCAGAATAAGCCTAGGGAGGACGAAAATGACCTAATTGATCATCCAATGACATAAACAAAGTTATTGGATGCACAAGATTGGTTAAAAACCCTAATTGGACAAGAATAAGCCTAGGGAGGAAGAAAATGACCTAATTGATCATCCAATGACACAAACACACCTATTGGATGCACAAGATTGGTTAAAAACCCTAATTGGACAAGAATAAGCCTAGGGAGGACGAAAATGACCTAATTGATCATCCAATGACACAAACACACCTATTGGATGCACAAGATTGGTTAAAAACCCTAATTGGACAAGAATATGCCTAGGGAGGATGAAAATGACCTAATTGATCATCCAATGAACCAAACACACCTATTGGATGCACAAGATTGGTTAAAAACCCGAATTTGGACAAGAATATGCCTAGGGAGGACGAAAATGACCTAATTGATCATCCAATGACACAAACACACCTATTGGATGCACAAGATTGGTTAAAAACCCTAATTGGACAAGAATAAGCCTAGGGAGGACGAAAATGACCTAATTGATCATCCAATGACACAAACACACCTATTGGATGCACAAGATTGGTTAAAAACCCTAATTGGACAAGAATAAGCCTAGGGAGGACGAAAATGACCTAATTGATCATCCAATGACACAAACACATCTATTGGAAGCACAAGATTGGTTAGAAACCCTAGTTGGACAAGAATATGCCTAGGGAGGACGAAAATGACCTAATTGATCATCCAATGACACAAATGAACTTATTGGATGCACAAGATTGCTTAAAAACCCTAATTGGACAAAAATAAGCATAGAAAGGACGAAAATGACCTAATTGATCATCCAATGACACAAACACACCTATTGGATGCACAAGATTGGTTAAAAACCCTAATTGGACAAGAATAAGCCTAGGGAGGACGAAAATGACCTAATTGATCATCCAATGACACAAACACACCTATTGGATGCACAAGATTGGTTAAAAACCCTAATTGGACAAGAATAAGCCTAGGGAGGACGAAAATGACCTAATTGATCATCCAATGACACAAACACACCTATGGATGCACAAGATTGGTTAAAAACCCTAATTGGACAAGAATAAGCCTAGGGAGGACGAAAATGACCTAATTGATCATCCAATGACACAAACACACCTATTGGATGCACAAGATTGGTTAAAAACCCTAATTGGACAAGAATATGCCTAGGGAGGACGAAAATAACCTAACTGTTAATCCTATGACACAAATGAACTTATTGGATGCACAAGATTGGTTAAAAACCCTAATTGGACAAGAATAAGCCTAGGGAGGACGAAAATGACCTAATTGATCATCCAATGACACAAACACACCTATTGGATGCACAAGATTGGTTAAAAACCCTAAATGGAAAAGAATATGCCTAGGGAGGATGAAAATGACCTAAATATTAATTCAATGACATAAACAAACTCGTTGGATGCACAAGATTGGTTAAAAACCCTAATTGGGCAAGAATAAGCCTAGGGAGGACGAAAATGACCTAATTGATCATCCAATGACACAAACACACCTATTGGATGCACAAGATTGGTTAAAAACCCTAATTGGACAACAATAAGCCTGGGGAGGAAGAAAATGACCTAATTGATCATCCAATGACACAAACACACCTATTGGATGCACAAGATTGGTTAAAAACCCTAATTGGACAAGAATAAGCCTAGGGAGGACGAAAATGACCTAATTGATCATCCAATGACACAAACACACCTATTGGAAGCACAAGATTGGTTCAAAACCCTAATTGGACAAGAATATGCCTAGGGAGGACGAAAATGACCTAAATGCTAATCCAATGACACAACTCAACTTATTGGATGCACAAGATTGGTTAAAAACCCTAATTGGACAAGAATAAGCCTAGGGAGGACGAAAATGACTTAAATGCTAATCCAATGACACAACTCAACTTATTGGATGCACAAGATTGGTTAAAAACCCTAATTGGTCAAGAATAAGCCTAAGGAGGACGAAAATGACCTAATTGATCATCCAATGACACAAACACACCTATTGGATGCACAAGATTGGTTAAAAACCCTAATTGGACAAGAATAAGCCTAGGGAGGACGAAAATGACCTAATTGATCATCCAATGACACAAACACACCTATTGGATGCACAAGATTGGTTAAAAACCCTAATTGGACAAGAATATGCTTAGGGAGGACGAAAATGACCTAAATGTTAATCCAATGACACAAACACACCTATTGGATGCACAAGATCGGTTAAAAACCCTAATTGGACAAGAATAAGCCTAGGGAGGACGAAAATGACCTAATTGATCATCCAATGACACAAACACACCTATTGGATGCACAAGATTGGTTAAAAACCCTAATTAAACAAGAATATGCCTAGGGAGGACGAAAATGACCTAAATGTTAATCCAATGACTCAAAGGAACTTATTGGATGCACAAGATTGGTTAAAAACCCTAATTGGACAAGAATAAGCCTAGGGAGGACGAAAATGACCTAATTGATCATCCAATGACACAAACACACCTATTGGATGCACAAGATTGGTTAAAAACCCTAATTGGACAAGAATAAGGCTAGGGAGGACGAAAATGACCTAATTGATCATCCAATGACACAAACACACCTATTGGATGGACAAGATTGGTTAAAAACCCTAATTGGACAAGAATATGCCTAGGGAGGACGAATATGACCTAAATGTTAATCCAATAACACAAATGAACTTATTGGATGCACAAGATTGGTTAAAAACCCTAATTGGACAAGAATAAGCCTAGGGAGAACGAAAATGACCTAAATGTTAATCCAATGACACAACTCAACTTATTGGATGCACAAGATTGGTTAAAAACCCTAATTGGACAAGAATAAGCCTAGGGAGGACGAAAATGACACAAATGAACTTATTGGATGCACAAGATTGGTTAAAAACCCTAATTGGACAAGAATAAGCCTAGGGAGGACGAAAATGACCTAATTGATCATCCAATGACACAAACACACCTATTGGATGCACAAGATTGGTTAAAAACCCTAATTGGACAAGAATATGCCTAGGGAGGACGAAAATGACCTAAATGTTAATCCAATGACACAAATGAACTTATTGGTTGCACAAGATTGGTTAAAAACCCTAATTGGACAAGAATAAGCCTTGGGAGGATGAAAATGACCTAATTGATCATCCAATGACACAAACACACCTATTGGATGCACAAGACTGGTTAAAAACCCTAGTTGGACAAGAATATGCCTAGGAAGGACAAAAATGACCTAATTGATCATCCAATGACACAAATGAACTTATTGGATGCACAAGATTTGTTAAAAACCCTAATTGGACAAGAATAAGCCTAGGGAGGACGAAAATGACCTAATTGATCATCCAATGACACAAACACACCTATTGGATGCACAAGATTGGTTAAAAACCCTAATTGGACAAGAATATGCCTAGGGAGGACGAAAATGACCTAAATGTTAATCCAATGACACAAATGAACTTATTGGATGCACAAGATTGGTTAAAAACCCTAGTTGGACAAGAATATGCCTAGGAAGGACGAAAATGACCTAATTGATCATCCAATGACACAAATTAACTTATTGGATGCACAAGATTGGTTAAAAACCCTAATTGGACAAGAATAAGCCTAGGGAGGACGAAAATGACATCATTGATCATCCAATGACACAAACACACCTATTGGATGCACAAGATTGGTTAAAAACCCTAATTGGACAAGAATAAGCCTAGGGAGGACGAAAATGACCTAATTGATCATCCAATGACACAAACACACCTATTGGATGCACAAGATTGGTTAAAAACCCTAATTGGACAAGAATATGCCTAGGGAAGACGAAAATGACCTTAATGTTAATCCAATGACACAAATGAACTTATTGGATGTACAAGATTGGTTAAAAATCCTAATTGGACAAGAATAAGCCTAGGGAGGACGAAAATGACCTAATTGATCATCGAATGACACAAACACGCCTATTGGATGCACAAGATTGGTTAAAAACCCTAATTGGACAAGAATATGCCTAGGGAAGACGAAAATGACCTTAATGTTAATCCAATGACACAAATGAACTTATTGGATGCACAAGATTGGTTAAAAACCCTAATTGGACAAGAATAAGCCTAGGGAGGATGAAAATGACCTAATTAATCATCCAATGACACAAACACACCTATTGGATGCACAAGATTGGTTAAAAACCCTAATTGGACAAGAATAAGCCTAGGGAGGACGAAAATGACCTAATTGATCATCCAATGACACAAACACACCTATTGGATGCACAAGATTGGTTAAAAACCCTAATTGGACAAGAATATGCCTAGGGAGGACGAAAATGACCAAAATATTAATTTAATGACATAAACAAACTTATTGGATGCACAAGATTGGTTAAAAACCCTAATTGGACAAGAATAAGCCTAGGGAGGACGAAAATGACCTAATTGATCATCCAATGACACAAACACACCTATTGGATGCACAAGATTGGTTAAAAACCCTAATTGGACAAGAATATGCCTAGGGAGGACGAAAATGACCTAAATGTTAATCCAATGACACAAATAAACATATTGGATGCACAAGATTGGTTTAAAACCCTAATTGGACAAGAATAAGCCTTCGAAGAACGAAAATGACCTAATTGATCATTCAATGACACAAACACACCTATTGGATGCACAAGACTGGTTAAAAACCCTAATTATACAAGAATATGCCTAGGAAGGACGAAAATAACCTAATTGATCATCCAATGACACAAACACACCTATTGGATGCACAAGATTGGTTAAAAACCCTAATTGGACAAGAATAAGCCTAGGGAGGACGAAAATGACCTAATTGATCATCCAATGACACAAACACACCTATTGGATGCACAAGATTGGTTAAAAACCCTAATTGGACAAGAATAAGCCTAAAGAGAACGAAAATGACCTAAATGTTAATCCAATGACACAACTCAACTTATTGGATGCGCAAGAGTGGTTAAAAACACTAATTGGACAAGAATAAGCGTAGGGAGAACGTAAATGACCTAATTGATCATCCAATGACACAAACACACCTATTGGATGCACAAGATTGGTTAAAAACCCTAATTGGACAAGAATATGCCTAGGGAGGACGAAAATGACCTAAATGATAATCCAATGACACAAATGAACTTATTGGATGTACAAGATTGGTTAAAAACCCTAATTGGACAAGAATAAGCCTAGGGAGGACGAAAATGACCTAATTGATCATCCAATGACACAAACACACCTATTGGATGCACAAGATTGGTTAAAAACCCTAATTGGACAAGAATAAGCCTAGGGAGGACGAAAATGACCTAATTGGTCATCCAATGCCACAAACACACCTATTGGATGCACAAGATTGGTTAAAAACCCTAATTGGACAAGAATATGCCTAGGGAGGACGAAAATGACTTAATTGGTCATCCAATGACAGAAACACACCTATTGGATGCACTAGATTGGTTAAAAACCCTAATTGGACAAGAATATGCCTAGGGAGGATGAAAAGAACCTAATTGATCATCCAATGAGACAAACACACCTATTGGATGCACAAGATTGGTTAAAAACCCTAACTGGACAAGAATATGCCTAGGGAGGACGAAAATGACCTAAATGTTAATCCAATGACACAAATGAACTTATTGGATGCACAAGATTGGTTAAAAACCCTAATTGATCATCCAATGAAAAAAACACACCTATTGGATGCACAAGATTGGTTAAAAACCCTAATTGGACAAGAATAAGCCTAGGGAGGACGAAAATGACCTAAATGTCAATCCAATGACACAACTCAACTTATTGGATGCACAAGATTGGTTAAAAATCCTAATTGGACAAGAATAAGCCTATGGAGGACGCAAATGACCTAATTGATCATCCAATGACACAAACACACCTATTGGATGCACAAGATTGGTTAAAAACCCTAATTGGACAAGAATATGCGTAGGGAGGAGGAAAATAACCTAAATATTAATTCAATGACACAAACAAAGTTATTGGATGCACAAGATTGGTTAAAAACCCTAATTGGACAAGAATAAGCCTAGGGAGGACGAAAATGACCTAATTGATCATCCAATGACACAAACACACCTATTGGATGCACAAGATTGGTTAAAAACCCTAATTGGACAAGAATATGCCTAGGGAGGACGAAAATGACCTCATTGATCATCCAATGACACAAATGAACTTATTGGATGCACAAGATTAGTTAAAAACCATAATTGGACAGGAATAAGCCTAAGGAGGACGAAAATAACCTAATTGATCATCCAATGACACAAATACAGCTATTGGATGCATAAGATTGGTTAAAAACCCTAATTGGACAAGAATATGCCTAGGGAGGACGAAAATGACCTAAATGTTAATCCAATGACACAAATGAACTTATTGGATGCACAAGATTGGTTAAAAACCCTAATTGGACAAGAATAAGCCTAGGGAGGACGAAAATGACCTAATTGATCATCCAATGACACAAACACACCTATTGGATGCACAAGATTGGTTAAAAACCCTAATTGGACAAGAATATGCCTGGGGAGGACGAAAATGACCTAATTGATCATCCACTGACACAAATGAACTTATTTGATGCACAAGATTAGTTAAAAACACTAATTGGACAAGAATAAGCCTAGGGAGGACGAAAATAACCTAATTGATCATCCAATGACACAAACATACCTATTTGATGCACAAGATTGGTCTAAAACTCTACTTGGACAAGAATATGCCTAGGTAGGACGAAAATGACCTAAATGTTAATCCAATGACACAAATGAACTTATTGGATGCACAAGATTGGTTAAAAACCCTAATTGGACAAGAATAAGCCTAGGGAGGACGAAAATGACCTAAATGTTAATCCAATGACACAACTCAACTTATTGGATGCACAAGATTGGTTAAAAACCATAATTGGACAAGAATAAGCCTAGGGAGGACAAAAATGACCTAATTGATCATCCAATGACACAGACACACCTATTGGATGCACAAGATTGGTTAAAAACCCTAATTGGACAAGAATAAGCCTAGGGAGGACGAAAATGGCCTAATTGATCATCCAATGACACAAACACACCTATTGGATGCACAAGATTGGTTAAAAACCCTAATTGGACAAGAATATGCCTAGGGAGGACGAATATGACCTAAATGTTAATTCAATGACAAAAACGAACTTATTGGATGCACAACATTGGTTAAAAACCCTAATTGGACAAGAATAAGCCTAGGGAGGACGAAAATGACCTAATTGATCATCCAATGACACAAACACACTTATTGGATGCACAAGATTGGTTAAAAACCCTAATTGGACAAGAATATGCCTAGGGAGGACAAAAGTGACCTAATTGATCATCCAATGACACAAACACACCTATTGGATGCACAAGATTGGTTAAAAACCCTAATTGGACAAGAATATGCCTAGGGAGGACGAAAATGGCCTAATTGATCATCCAATGACACAAACACACCTATTGGATGCACAAGATTGGTTAAAAACCCTAATTGGACAAGAATATGCCTAGGGAGGACGAAAATGACATAAATGTTAATCCAATGACACAAATGAACTTATTGGATGCACAACATTGGTTAAAAACCCTAATTGGACAAGAATAAGCCTAGGGAGGACGAATATGACCTAAATGTCAATCCAATGACACAACTCAACTTATTGGATGCACAAGATTGGTTAAAAACCCTAATTGGACAAGAATAAGCCTAGGGAGGACGAAAATGACCTAATTGATCATCCAATGACACAAACACACCTATTGGATGCACAAGATTGGTTAAAAACCCTAATTGGACAACAATATGCCTAGGGAGGACGAAAGTGACCTAATTGATCATCCAATGACACAAACACACCTATTGGATGCACAAGATTGGTTAAAACCCCTAATTGGACAAGAATATGCCTAGGGAGGACGAAAATGACCTAATTGATCATCCAATGACACAAACACACCTATTGGATGCACAAGATTGGTTAAAAACCCTAATTGGACAAGAATATGCCTAGGGAGGACGAAAATGACCTAAATGTTAATCCAATGACCCAAATGAACTTATTAGATGCACAAGATTGGTTAAAAACCCTAATTGGACAAGAATAAGCCTAGGGAGGACAAAAATGACCTAATTGATCATCCAATGACACAAACACACCTATTGGATGCACAAGATTGGTTAAAAACCCTAATTGGACAACAATATGCCTAGGGAGGACGAAAATGACCTAAATATTCATTCAATGACACAAACAAAGTTATTGGATGCACAAGATTGGTTAAAAACCCTAATTGGACAAGAATAAGCCTAGGGAGGACGAAAATGACCTAATTGATCATCCAATGACACAAACACACCTATTGGATGCACAAGATTGGTTAAAAACCCTAATTGGACAAGAATATGCCTAGGGAGGACGAAAATCACCTAAATGTTAATCCAATGACACAAATGAACTTATTGGATGCACAAGATTGGTTAAAAACCCTAACTGGACAAGAATAAGCCTAGGGAGGACGAAAATGACCTAATTGATCATCCAATGACACAAACACACCTATTGGATGCACAAGATTGGTTAAAAACCCTAATTGGACAAGAATATGCCTAGGGAGGACGAAAATGACCTAATTGATCATCCAATGACACAACTAAACTTATTGGATGCACAAGATTGGTTAAAAACCCTAATTGGACAAGAATAAGCCTAGGGAGGACGAAAATGACCTAATTGATCATCCAATGACACAAACACACCTATTGGATGCACAAGATTGGTTAAAAACCCTAATTGGACAAGAATATGCCTAGGGAGGACGAAAATGACCTAATTGGTCATCCAATGACACAAACACACCTATTGGATGCACAAGATTGGTTAAAAACCCTAATTGGACAAGAATAAGCCTAGGGAGGACGAAAATAACCTAATTGATCATCCAATGACACAAACACACCTATTGGATGCACAAGATTGGTTAAAAACCCTAATTGGACAAGAATATGCCTAGGCAGGACGAAAATGATCTAAATGTTAATCCAATGACACAAATGAACTTATTGGATGCACAAGATTGGTTAAAAACCCTAATTGGACAAGAATAAGCCTAGGGAGGACGAAAATGACCTAATTGATCATCCAATGACACAAACACACCTATTGGATGCACAAGATTGGTTAAAAACCCTAATTGGACAAGAATATGCCTAGGGAGGACGAAAATGACCTAATTGATCATCCAATGACACAAATGAACTTATTGGATGCACAAGATTAGTTAAAAACCCTAATTGGACAAGAATAAGCTTTGGGAGGACGAAAATTACCTAATTGATCATCCAATGACACAAACACACCTATTGGATGCACAAGATTGGTCTAAAACTCTAAATGAGCAAGAATATGCCTAGGGAGGACGAAAATGACCAAAATGTTAATCCAATGACACAAATGAACGTATTGGATGCACAAGATTGGTTAAAAACCCTAATTGGACAAGAATAAGCCTAGGGAGGACGAAAATGACCTAATTGATCATCCAATGACACAAACACACCTATTGGATGCACAAGATTGGTTAAAAACCCTAATTGGACAAGAATATGCCTAGGGAGGACGAAAATGACCTAATTGATCATCCAATGACACAAATGAAATTATTGGATGCACAAGATTAGTTAAAAACCCTAATTGGACAAGAATAAGCCTAGGGAGGACGAAAATAACCTAATTGATCATCCAATGACACAAACACCCCTATAGGATGCACAAGATTGGTCTAAAACTCTAATTGGACAAGAATATGCATAGGGAGGACGAAAATGACCTAAATGTTAATCCAATGACACAAACGGACTTATTGGATGCACAAGATTGGTTAAAAACCCTAATTGGACAAGAATAAGCCTAGGGAGGACGAAAATGACCTAATTGATCATCCAATGACACAAACACACCTATTGGATGCACAAGATTGGTTAAAAACCCTAATTGGACAAGAATATGCCTAGGGAGGACGAAAATGACCTAAATGTTAATCCAATGACACAAACGGACTTATTGGATGCACAAGATTGGTTAAAAACCCTAATTGGACAAGAATAAGCCTAGGGAGGACGAAAATGACCTAATTGATCATCCAATGACACAAACACACCTATTGGATGCACAAGATTGGTTAAAAACCCTAATTGGACAAGAATATGCCTAAGGATGACGAAAATGACCTAATTGATCATCCAATGACACAAACACACCTATTGGATGCACAAGATTGGTTAAAAACCCTAATTGGACAAGAATAAGCCTAGGGAGGACGAAAATGACCTAATTGATCATCCAATGACACAAATGAACTTATTGGAAGCACAACTTTGGTTAAAAACCCTAATTGGACAAGAATAAGCCTAGGGAGGACGAAAATGACCTAATTGATCATCCAATGACACAAACACACCTATTGGATGCACAAGATTGGTTAAAAACCCTAATTGGACAAGAATATGCCTAGGGAGGACGAAAATGACATAAATATTAATTCAATGACACAAACAAAGTTATTGGATGCACAAGATTGGTTAAAAACCCTAATTTGACAAGAATAAGTCTAGGGAGGACGAAAATGACCTAATTGATCATCCAATGACACAAACACACCTATTGGATGGACAAGATTGGTTAAAAACCCTAATTGGACAAGAATAAGCCTAGGGAGGACGAAAATGACCTAATTGATCATCCAATGACACAAACACACCTATTGGATGCACAAGATTGGTTAAAAACCCTAATTGGACAAGAATATGCCTAGGGAGGACGAAAATGACCTAATTGATCATCCAATGACACAAACACACCTATTGGATGCACAAGATTGATTAAAAACCTTAATTGGACAAGAATAAGCCCAGGGACGACGAAAATGACCTAAATGTTAATCCAATGACACAACTCAACTTATTGGATGCACAAGATTGGTTAAAAACCCTAATTGGAAAAGAATATGCCTAGGGAGGAAGAAAATGACCTCAATATTAATTTAATGACACAAACAAACTTATCAGATGCACAAGATTGGTTAAAAACCCTAATTGGACAAGAATAAGCCTAGGGAGGACGAAAATGACCTAATTGATCATCCAATGACACAAACACACCTATTGGATGCACAAGATTGGTTAAAAACCCTAATTGGACAAGAATATGCCTAAGGAGGACGAAAATGACCTAAATGTTAATCCAATGACACAAATGAACTTATTGGAGGCACAAGATTGGTTAAAAACCCTAATTGGACAAGAATAAGCCTAGGGAGGACGAAAATGACCTAATTGATCATCCAATGACACAAACACACCTATTGGATGCACAAGATTGGTTAAAAACCCTAATTGGACAAGAATATGCCTAGGGAGGACGAAAATGATCTAAATGCTAATCCAATGACACAACTCAACTTATTGGATGCACAAGATTGGTTAAAAACCCTAATTGGGCAAGAATAAGCCTAGGGAGGACGAAAATGACCTAATTGATCATCCAATGACACAAACACACCTATTGGATGCATAAGATTGGTTAAAAACCCTAATTGGACAAGAATAAGCCTAGGGAGGACGAAAATGACCTAATTGATCATCCAATGACACAAACAAACATATTGGATCCACAAGATTGGTTAAAAACCCTAATTGGACAAGAATAAGCCTAGGGAGGACGAAAATGACCTAATTGATCATCCAATGACACAAACACACCTATTGGATGCACAAGATTGGTTAAAAACCCTAATTGGACAAGAATATGCCTAGGGAGGACGAAAATGACCTAAATGTTAATCCAATGACACAAATTAACTTATTGGATGCACAAGATTGGTTAAAAACCTTAATTGGACAAGAATAAGTCTAGGGAGGACGAAAATGACCTAATTGATCATCCAATGACACAAACCAACCTATTGGATCCAAAAGATTGGTTAAAAACTCTAATTTGACAAGATGATGCCTAGGGAGGACGAAAATGACCTAAATATTAATTCAATGACACAACAATTTTATTGGATGCACAAGATTGGTTAAAAACCCTAATTGGACAAGAATAAGCCTAGGGAGGACGAAAATGACCTAATTGATCATCCAATGACACAAACACACCTATTGGATGCACAAGATTGGTTAAAAACCCTAATTGGACAGGAATATGCCTAGGGAGGACGAATATGACCTAAATGTTAATTCAATGACAAAAACGAACTTATTGGATGCACAACATTGGTTATAAACCCTTATTGGACAAGAATAAGCCTAGGGAGGACGAAAATGACCTAATTGATCATCCAATGACACAAACACACCTATTGGAAGCACAAGATTGGTTAAAAACCCTAATTGGACAAGAATAAGCCTAGGGAGGACGAAAATGACGTAATTGATCATCCAATGACAAAAACACAGCTATTGGAAGCACAAGATTGGTTAAAAACCCTAATTGGACAAGAATAAGCCTAGGGAGGACGAAAATGACCTAATTGATCATCCAATGACACAAACACACCTATTGGAAGCACAAGATTGGTTAAAAACCCTAATTGGACAAGAATATGCCTAGGGAGGACGAAAATGACCTAAATGTTAATCCAATCACACAAATGAGCTTATTGGATGCACAAGATTGGTTAAAAACCCTAATTGGACAAGAATATGCCTAGGGAGGACGAATATGACCTAAATGTTAATCCAATGACACAACTCAACTTATTGGATGCACAAGATTGGTTAAAAACCCTAATTGGACAAGAATAAGCCTAGGGAGGACGAATATGACCTAAATGTTAATCCATTGACACAAATGAGCTTATTGGAAGCACAAGATTGGTTAAAAACCCTAATTGGACAAGAATAAGCCTAGGGAGGACGAAAATGACCTAAATATTAATTCAATGACAGAAACAAAGTTATTGGATGCACAACATAGGTTAAAAACCCTAATTGGGCAAGAATAAGCATAGGGAGGACGAAAATGGCCTAATTGATCATCCAATGACACAAACACACATACTGGATGCACAAGATTGGTTAAAAACCCTAATTGGACAAGAATATGCCTAGGGAGGACGAAAATGACCTAAATTTTAATCCAATGACACAAATGAACTTATTGGATGCACAAGATTGGTTAAAAACCGTAATTGGACAAGAATAAGCCTAGGGAGGACGAATATGACCTAAATGTTAATCCAATGACACAACTCAACTTATTGGATGCACAAGATTGGTTAAAAACCCTAATTGGACAAGAATAAGCCTAGGGAGGACGAAAAAGACCTAATTGATCATCCAATGACACAAACACACCTATTGGATGCACAAGATTGATTAAAAACCCTAATTGGCAAGAATATGCCTAGGGAGGACGAAAGTGACCTAATTGATCATCCAATGACACAAACACACCTATTGGATGCACAAGATTGGTTAAAACCCCTAATTGGACAAGAATATGCCTAGGGAAGACGAAAATGACCTAAATATTAATTCAATGACACAAACAAACTTATTGGATGCACAAGATTGGTTAAAAACCCTAATTGGACAAGAATAAGCCTAGGGAGGACGAAAATGACCTAATTGATCATCCAATGACACAAACACACCTATTGGATGCACAAGATTGGTTAAAAACCCTAATTGGACAAGAATATGCCTAGGGAGGACGAAAATGACCTAAATATTAATTCAATGACACAAACAAACTTATTCGATGCACAAGATTGGTTAAAAACCCTAATTGGACAAGAATAAGCCTTGGCAGGACGAAAATGACCTAATTGATCATCCAATGAGACAAACACACCTATTGGATGCACAAGATTGGTTAAAAACCCTAGTTGGACAAGAACATGCCTAGGGAGGACGAAAATGACCTAATTGATCATCCAATGACACTAATGAACTTATTTGATGCACAAGATTGGTTAAAAACCCTAATTGGACAAGAATAAGCCTAGGGAGGAAGAAAATGACCTAATTGATCATCCAATGACACAAACACACCTATTGGATGCACAAGATTGGTTAAAAACCCTAATTGGACAAGCATATGCCTAGGGAGGACGAAAATGACCTAATTGATCATCCAATGTCACAAATGAACTTATTGGATGCACAAGATTAGTTAAAAACCCTAATTGGACAAGAATATGCCTAGGGAGGACGAAAATAACCTAATTGATCATCCAATGACACAAACACACCTATTGGATGCACAAGATTGGTTAAAAACCCTAATTGGACAAGAATATGCCTAGGGAGGACGAAAATGACCTAAATGTTAATCCAATGACACAAATGAACTTATTGGATGCACAAGATTGGTTAAAAACCCTAATTGGACAAGAATAAGCCTAGGGACGACGAAAAAGACCTAATTGATCATCCAATGACACAAACATACCAATTGGATGCACAAGATTGGTTAAAAACCCTAATTGGACAAGAATATGCCTAGGGAGGACGAAAATGACCTAAATATTTATTCAATGACACAAACAAACTTATCGGATGCACAAGATTAAGTAAAAACCCTAATTGGACAAGAATAAGCCTAGGGAGGACGAATATGACCTATTTGATCATCCAATGACACAAACACACCTATTGGATGCACAAGATTGGTTAAAAACCCTAATTGGACAAGAATAAGCCTAGGGAGGACGAAAATGACCTAAATGTTAATCCAATGACACAAATGAACTTATTGGTTGCACAAGATTGGTTAAAAACCCTAATTGGACAAGAATAAACCTAGGGAGGACGAAAAAGACCTAAATGTTAATCCAATGTCACAACTCAACTTATTAGATGCACAAGAATGGTTTAAAAACCCTAATTGGACAAGAATAAGCCTAGGGAGGACGAAAATGACCTAATAGATCATCCAATGACACAAACACACCTATTGGATGCACAAGATTGGTTAAAAACCCTAATTGGACAAGAATAAGCCTAGGGAGGACAAAAATGACCTAATTGATCATCCAATGACACAAACACACCTATTGGATGCACAAGATTGGTTAAAAACCCTAATTGGACAAGAATAAGTCTAGGGAGGACGAAAATGACCTAATTGATCATCCATTGCCACAAACACACCTATTGGATGCACAAGATTGATTAAAAACCCTAATTGGACAAGAATAAGCCTAGGGAGGACGAAAATGACCTAATTGATCATCCAATGACACAAACACACCTATTGGATGCACAAGATTGGTTAAAAACCCTAATTGGACAAGAATATGCCTAGGGAGGACGAAAAAGACCTAATTGATCATCCAATGACACAAACACACCTATTGGATGCACAAGATTGGTTAAAAACCCTAATTGGACAAGAATAAGCCTATGGAGGACGAAAATGACCTAATTGATCATCCAATGACACAAAAACACCTATTGGATGCACAAGATTGGTTTAAAACCCTAGTTGGAGAAGAATATGCCAAGGGGGGACGAAAATGACCTAATTGATCATCCAATGACACAAATGAACTAATTGGATGCACAAGATTGGTTAAAAACCCTAATTGGACAAGAATAAGCCTAGGGAGGACGAAAATGACCTAATTGATCATCCAATGACACAAACACACCTATTGGATGCACAAGATTGGTTAAAAACCCTAACTAGACAAGAATAAGCCTAGGGAGGACGAAAATGACCTAATTGATCATCCATTGCCACAAACACACCTATTGGATGCACAAGATTGGTTAAAAACCCTAATTCGACGAGAATATGCCAAGGGAGGACGAAAATGACCTAAATTGATTATCCAATGACACAAACACACCTATTGGATGGACAAGATTGGTTAAAAACCCTAATTGGACAAGAATATACCTAGGGAGGACGAAAATGACCTAAATGTTAATCCAATGACACAAATGAACTTATTGGTTGCACTAGATTGGTTAAAAACCCTAATTGGACAAGAATAAGCCTAGGGAGAACGAAAATGACCTAAATGTTAATCCAATGACTTAACTCAACTTATTGGATGCACAAGATTGGTTAAAAATCCTAATTGGACAAGAATAAGTCTAGGGAGGACGAAAATGACCTAATTGATCATCCAATGACACAAACACACATATTGGATGCACAAAATTGGTTAAAAACCCTAGTTGGACAAGAACATGCCTAGGGAGGACGAAAATGACCTAATTGATCATCGAATGACACAAACACACCTATTGGATGCACAAGATTGGTTAAAAACCCTAATTGGACAAGAATATGCCTAGGGAGGACGAAAATGACCTAATTGATTATCCAATGATACAAACACACCTATTGGATGCACAAGATTGGTTAAAAACCCTAATTGGACAAGAATATGCCTAGGGAGGACGAAAATGACCTAATTGATCATCCAATGACACAACACATCTATTGGATGCACAAGATTGGTTAAAAACCCTAATTGGACAAGAATATGCCTAGGGAGGACAAAAATGACCTAATTGATCATCCAATGACACAAACACACCTATTGGATGCACAAGATTGGTTAAAAACCCTAATTGGACAAGAATATGCCTAGGGAGGACGAAAATGACCTAATTGATCATCCAATGACACAAATGAAATTATTGGATGCACAAGATTAGTTAAAAACCCTAATTGGACAAGAATAAGCCTAGGGAGGACGAAAATAACCTAATTGATCATCCAATGACACAAACACCCCTATAGGATGCACAAGATTGGTCTAAAACTCTAATTGGACAAGAATATGCATAGGGAGGACGAAAATGACCTAAATGTTAATCCAATGACACAAACGGACTTATTGGATGCACAAGATTGGTTAAAAACCCTAATTGGACAAGAATAAGCCTAGGGAGGACGAAAATGACCTAATTGATCATCCAATGACACAAACACACCTATTGGATGCACAAGATTGGTTAAAAACCCTAATTGGACAAGAATATGCCTAGGGAGGACGAAAATGACCTAAATGTTAATCCAATGACACAAACGGACTTATTGGATGCACAAGATTGGTTAAAAACCCTAATTGGACAAGAATATGCCTAGGGAGGACGAAAATGACCTAATTGATCATCCAATGACACAAACACACCTATTGGATGCACAAGATTGGTTAAAAACCCTAATTGGACAAGAATATGCCTAGGGAGGACGAAAATGACCTAAATGTTAATCCAATGACACAAATGAACTTATTGGATGCACAAGATTGGTTAAAAACCCTAATTGGACAAGAATAAGCCTAGGCAGGACGAAAATGACCTAATTGATCATCCAATGACACAAACACACCAATTGGATGCACAAGATTGGTTAAAAACCCTAATTGGACAAGAATAAGCCTAGGGAGGACGAAAATGACCTAATTGATCATCCAATGACACAAATGAACTTATTGGATGCACAAGATTTAATAAAAACCCTAATTGGACAAGAATAAGCCTAGGGAGGACGAAAATGACCTAATTGATCATCCAATGACACAAACACACCTATTGGATGCACAAGATTGGTTAAAAACCCTAATTGGACAAGAATATGCCTAGCGAGGACGAAAATGACCTAAATGTTAATCCAATGACACAAATGAACTTATTGGATGCACAAGATTGGTTAAAAACCCTAATTGGACAAGAATAAGCCTAGGGATGACGAAAATGACCTAGTTGATCATCCAATGACACAAACACACCTATTGGATGCACCAGATTGGTTAAAAACCCTAATTGGACAAGAATAAGCCTAGGGAGGACGAAAATGACCTAATTGATCATCCATTGCCACAAACACACCTATTGGATGCACAAGATTGGTTAAAAACCCTAATTGGACAAGAATATGCCTAGGGAGGACGAAAATGACCTAATTGGTCATCCAATGACACAAACACACCTATTGGATGCACAAGATTGGTTAAAAACCCTAATTGGACAAGAATAAGCATAGGGAGGACAAAAATAACTTAATTGATCATCCAACGACACAAACACACCTATTGGATGCACAAGATTGGTTAAAAACCCTAATTGGACAAGAATATGCCTAGGGAGGACGAAAATGACCTAAATGTTAATCCAATGACACAAATGAACTTATTGGATGCACAAGATTGGTTAAAAACCCTAATTGGACAAGAATAAGCCTAGGGAGGACGAAAATTACCTAAATGTTAATCCAATGACACAACTCAACTTATTGGATGCACAAGATTGGTTAAAAACCCTAATTGGGCAAGGATAAGCCTAGGGAGGACGAAGATGACCTAATTGATCATCCAATGACACAAACACACCTATTGGATGCACAAGATTGGTTAAAAACCCTAATTGGACAAGAATAAGCCTAGGGAGGACGAAAATGACCTAATTGATCATCCAATGACACAAACACACCTATTGGATGCACAAGATTGGTTAAAAACCCTAATTGGACAAGAATATGCCTAGGGAGGACGAAAATGACCTAAATATTAATTCAATGACACAAACAAACTTATTGGATGCACAAGATTGGTTAAAAGCCCTAATTGGACAAGAATAAGCCTAGGGAGAATGAAAATGACCTAAATGTTAATCCAATGACACAACTCAACTTATTGGATGCACAAGATTGGTTAAAAACCCTAATTGGACAAGAATAAGTTTAGGGAGGACGAAAATGACCTAATTGATCATCCAATGACACTAATGAACTTATTGGATGCACAAGATTGGTTAAAAACCCTAATTGGACAAGAATAAGCCTAGGGAGGACGAAAATGACCTAATTGATCATCCAATGACACAAACACACCTATTGGATGCACAAGATTGGTTAAAAACCCTAATTGGACAAGAATATGCCTAGGTAGGACGAAAATGACGTAATTGATCATCCAATGACACAAACACACCTATTGGATGCACAAGATTGGTTAAAAACCCTAATTGGACAAGAATATGCCTAGGGAGGACGAATATGACCTAAATGTTAATCCAATGACACAAATGAACTTATTGGATGCACAAGATTGGTTAAAAACCCTAATTGGACAAGAATAAGCCTAGGGAGGACGAAAATGACCTAATTGATCATCCAATGACACAAACACACCTATTGGATGCACAAGATTGGTTAAAAACCCTAATTGGACAAGAATATGCCTAGGGAGGACGGATCTGACCTAAATGTTAATCCAATGACACAAATGAACTTATTGGATGCACAAGATTGGTTAAAAACCCTAATTGGACAAGAATAAGCCTAGGGAGAACAAAAATGACCTAAATGTTAATCCAATGACACAACTCAACTTATTGGATGCACAAGATTGGTTAAAAACCATAATTGGATAAGAAAAAGCCTAGGGAGGTCGAAAATGACCTAATTGTTCATCCAATGACACAAACACACCTATTGGATGCACAATATTGGTTAAAAATCCTAATTGGACAAGAATATGCCTAGGGAGGACGAATATGACCTAATTGATCACCCAATGACACCAACACACCTATTGGATGCACAAGATTGGTTAAAAACCCTAATTGGACAAGAATATGCCTAGGGAGGACGAATATGACCTAATTGATCACCCAATGACACAAACACACCTATTGGATGCACAAGATTGGTTAAAAACCCTAATTGGACAAGAATATGCCTAGGGAGGACGAATATGACCTAATTGATCACCCAATGACATAAACACACCTATTGGATACACAAGATTGGTTAAAAACCCTAATTGGACAAGAATAAGCCTAGGGAGGACGAAAATGACCTAATTGATCATCCAATGACACAAACACACCTATTGGATGCACAAGATTGGTTAAAAACCCTAATTGGACAAGAATATGCCTAGGGAGGACGAAAATGACCTAATTGATCATCCAATGACACAAACACACCTATTGGATGCACAAGATTGGTTAAAAACCCTAATTGGACAAGAATAAGCCTAGGGAGGACCAAAATGACCTAATTGATCATCCAAAGACACAAACACATCTATTGGATGCACAAGATTGGTTAAAAACCCTAGTTGGACAAGAATATACCTAGGGAGGATGAAAATGACCTAATTGATCATCCAATGACACAAATGAACTTATTGGATGCACAAGATTGGTTAAAAACCCTAATTGGACAAGAATAAGCCTAGGGAGGACGAAAATGACCTAATTGATCATCCAATGACACAAACACACCTATAGGAAGCACAAGATTGGTTAAAAACCCTAATTGGACAAGAATATGCCTAGGGAGGACGAAAAAGACATAAATGTTAATCCAATGACACAAATGAACTTATTGGATGCACAAGATTGATTAAAACCCTAATTAGACAAGAATAAGCCTAGGGAGGACGAAAATGACCTAATTGATCATCCAATGACCCAAACACACCTATTGGATGCACAAAATTGGTTAAAAACCCAAATTGGACAACAATATGCCTAGGGAGGAGGAAAATGACCTAAATATTAATTCAATGACACAAACAAAGTTATTGGATGCACAAGATTGGTTAAAAACCCTAATTGGACAAGAATAAGCCTAGGGAGGACGAAAATGACCTAATTGATCATCCAATGACACAAACACACCTATTGGATGCACAAGATTGGTTAAAAACCCTAATTGGACAAGAATATGCCTAGGGAGGACGAAAATGACCTAAATATTAATTCAATGACACAAACAAAATTATTGGATGCACAAAATTGGTTAAAAACCCTAATTGGACAAGAATAAGCCTAGGGAGGACGAAAATGACCTAATTGATCATCCAAACACTCTTAACACATCTATTTGATGCACAAGATTGGTTAAAAACCCTAGTTGGACAAGAATATACCTAGGGAGGACGAATATGACCTAATTGATCATCCAATGACACAAATGAACTTATTGGATGCACAAGATTGGTTAAAAACCTTAATTGGACAAGAATAAGCCTAGGGAGGACGAAAATGACCTAATTGATCATCCAATGACACAAACACACCTATTGGAAGCACAAGATTGGTTAAAAACCCTAATTGGACAAGAATATGCCTAGGGAGGACGAAAATGACCTAAATGTTAATCCAATGACACAAATGAACTTATTGGATGCACAAGATTGGTTAAAAACCCTAATTGGACAAGAATAAGCCTAGGGTGGACGAAAATGACCTAATTGATCATCCAATGACACAAACCCACCTATTGGAGGCACAAGATTGGTTAAAAACCCTAATTGGAAAAGAATATGCCTAGGGGGGACGAAAATGACCTAATTGATCATCCAATGACACAAACACACCTATTGGATGCACAAGATTGGTTAAAAACCCTAATTGGACAAGAATATGCCTAGGGAGGACGAATATGACCTAAATGTTAATTCAATGACAAAAACGAACTTATTGGATGCACAACATTGGTTAAAAACCCTAATTGGACAAGAATAAGCCTAGGGAGGACAAAAATGACCTAATTGATCATCCAATGACACAAAAACACCTATTGGAAGCACAAGATTGGTTAAAAACCCTAATTGGACAAGAATAAGCCTAGGGAGGACGAAAATGACGTAATTAAACATCCAATGACACAAACACAACTATTGGATGCACAAGATTGGTTAAAAACCCTAATTGGACAAGAATAAGCCTAGGGAGGACGAAAATGACCTAATTGATCATCCAATGACACAAACACACCTATTGGAAGCACAAGATTGGTTAAAAACCCTAATTGGACAAGAATATGCCTAGGAAGGACGAAAATGACCTAAATGTTAATCCAATGACACAAATGAGCTTATTGGATGCACAACATTGGTTAAAAACCCTAATTGGACAAGAATAAGCCTAGGGAGGAAGAATATGACCTAAATGTTAATCCAATGACACAACTCAACTTATTGGATGCACAAGATTGGTTAAAAACCCTAATTGGACAAGAATAAGCCTAGGGAGGACGAAAATGACCTAATCGTTCATCCAATGACATAAACACACCTATTGGATGCACAAGATTGGTTAAAAACCCTAATTGGACAAGAATAAGCATAAGGAGGACGAAAATGGCCTAATTGATCATCCAATGACACAAACATACCTATTGGATGCACATGATTGGTTAAAAACCCTAATTGGACAAGAATATGTCTAGGGAGGACGAAAATGACCTAAATTTTAATCCAATGACACTAATGAACTTATTGGATGCACAAGATTGGTTAAAAACCCTAATTGGACAAGAATAAGCCTAGGGAGGACGAATATGACCTAAATGTTAATCCAATGACACAACTCAACTTATTGGATGCACAAGATTGGTTAAAAACCCTAATTGGACAAGAATAAGCCTAGGGAGGACGAATATGACCTAATTGATCATCCAATGACACAAACACACCTATTGGATGCACAAGATTGGTTAAAAACCCTAATTGGACAAGAATATGCCTAGGGAGGACGAAAGTGACCTAATTGATCATCCAATGACACAAACACACCTATTGGATGCACAAGATTGGTTAAAAACCCTAATTGGACAAGAATAAGCCTAGGGAGGACGAAAATGGCCTAATTGATCATCCAATGACACAAA